>AWUE01012838.1:0-25477 GCA_001974825.2 Corchorus olitorius
TGAAGAGAGACAATGCCAGTGGGACTCGTATGTAGTGAGAAATACCTCTAAGAGCAGTGATAACAGCCTACGCCACCGACTCGACCGTCCAAGAATGCGTGAGTCCTAAACTATCCTGAAAAACAATAAATGAAGTTTGGAGGGGATGGGGTACACAAATGTACCCAGTGAGATGAGCCACCCTCAAAAGAGGACCAGAAGAGGGTGGGGTGCACTCACAACCAAAACAGGTAAGAAAACCAAGTTATAAAATTATGGTTAGCAATAAAACAAGTACATGAATTCATTTATCATTTTCATAAACAAATGGGCTGCCAATAAAACCTATCCGGAGTGACCTTGGCCCGAGTCAATCTCCGGAACCGTCAGGGGCATTTTCGTCATCATCAAATAATTAGTAAAAACGTCATTTTTCTTATTTTTCCAAACAAGCCCGTTCCCCTGACGTTGGCTTGGGTCCGGTACTGCGTGGTGGCCGCAGCACACCCAATTTAGCTCTCCCATGCACACGCGAACCGGTAGATAATTAAATATAACGTGTCGGGCCTGGAGCTACGAAGCATGTGGATCCAAAATGAGAGTCATGGTCCGTTAAAACAAACACATTAGCGCTGGGTTGCGTTCGAGACGCTCCACCAACAAGTCATACGTACTCTTGGAGCTACGTCCATAAGTCCCCGTATGCTTGAACAATTTCTTTAAAACAAATCAGGTTACTTATGCACCCAAAACATTTATCAAAAGGTTTTATAAATCATTTATGTAAAAATGTAATAAAACATTTCCTCAACGGAGAACCCGTTGAGGATAGCTCACTCACAGTTCAGGGGACTCGTACACCCCCAAAGTCAATCCACGGTGAGCCTAACTGGTGTCTCAATCAGCGCCTCGGCCGTCATTGTAAATGTTCATCTTGTTCATCCTTCCTTCCATCTTCCTCCTATATCCGATTTTGAGCCCAAAACAATACCTCACAACACCCATAACACCATTTGATTAATATCAAGCTTATAATCCTCTTTTCAACCTTATATTCAACAAATTCACCAAGAAAAATTCACACCTTACCTTGCTTCCAATGCTTAGCCAAATAACCTTGAATATTAAAATGGTGACCATGGTTTTAAAGGGCTTGAAAAGACAAATCCATTTTTGGGATTGCATGTCACCTTTCCACAAATTTTAATTTAAGAAACTAAAGGAAGAAATCGGGCAGTTGAAAGAGGTAAGGAGAGAATGTGACGGGAAAAATAATTGAGGAATGAAGTAGGTTTCTTTTATATCAAAACACTTGGCCAAATTTTACTCTAGTCCTCATGTCTTTCATAGTTTTCTCTATTTGGTCCCAAAACTCTTCTTTTATTTCAAATTGATCCTTACTTCCTATTTCCTTTAGTTCTCAAGCTTAATTTTTAAACCAAAAATATTTTATGCTATTACAATTCTACCCTCCTTAGAAAAATTTCGTCCGCGAAACTTAAAAGCACTATTAACTCATTCATCAGGTAGATACGAAAATTGCCTGTGAATTACCTCTTCTGGTTCAAATGTTATTTAGTTTAACCTCAAGCTACTGCAACAATCTTTTCCACCACTATTCGCTTAACCTTGAGAACTTGCCTACCTTAACATAAGATTTAATCTAATTAAATACGAAACCAATCTTATAACGGTTCCTTCTTGTATTTTCCTTAACTTGAATGTACTCGTACAGTACGATTCTAGAGTAAACCCATTTTATGATCTCGTAAGATCTTTAGGAAACGTTAGACGAGCTCAAGGTGTGTATGAAATTGAGTCACATGTTCTCATGACATGAATTTAGAAAATACCAGATTACTAATTGTAAATCTTAGCTCTCAAATTCGACTACTAGAATCCAACTGCTACTTTTCGTAACCACTATCCTTCTGTAAATTTAGGGATTCCAATACAACACTAGTCAAGCTTCGGCTTCAACTGAACTTGGTTCCAACATCTTGTGGCAATATCTTTAGATACTGTGGTCATCAACTGTAAATATTCATATCATATATCCAAATATCTGTACATTTCTACTTGTAGTCTTACGTTGCTTTAATCTTTCGTATAACCTTCACGCCCTTATTCTACTCATAAATAAATTTAGCCTTAGACATTTCCTTCTACCAACTATGCACTACTTCAACGAAGTTTTAAATCCCTTACTTTCCATGCCTCAGCAGAATCAAGCCATCATCAACTAGATAGTCGTCATTGCTTGCAATTTCCATTAAGACCAAACTTCTGACTCTTCTTTCTTGAAAGGTCATAACGTACACTTACAAGGTATCCATTAAGGTTTGGAGGGTCATTACAGTTCGTCCATTCCGTTTAAGGTGGAATGGAGTAATGTGTTCAACTTCCTTTTGTTATCATATTCTTAAAGCTTTGGTCATGACACATCAAAATTCTTTTACTTCTTTCCGACAACTGATTAATTAACTCTCATTTTGCTTCAAGATATATTGTAGTTATTTCCGCTTATAGTATTCCGTCTTCACTCGTTGGCATACAAGATAATTGTGACAAGTCTTGCGTTGTCTCATTTTAAGTCAAGTTACCAAATGGGTTAACAAAACCATGACCAATATATATATTAGACTTTGCTTTGGTACAATTCAATCAATTCCCAAAATCATTTCTTTTATTAGCCAAGGTTCGACCAAGTTGTAGACTTCGAATATTCTCCAAATACTGGCACAACTCCACTATGTGTCGTCCTTTTAACTTTTTTTTATATACCTTTTATCTTTACAATCTTCTTATTCCCATATATATAGTAAAACTAAACCAAGACACTAGTAAGATAGGTACAATTCAAAACAAACTTCAAATCTTCATGATAGTTTCCAACCATTCCTTTTCTCAAACTAAATTTTCAACCCTTGGAATTCAACCAAAATTCATCATGTACCAGTGAAAAACAACTGACGTTAATTATGTGTCAATACTATCGTGACCTTGTTAGGGTGAAGCGATTAGTTCGATATTGGACACCATCGTTCAATACCTATGAGTTGAAGTAATATTACCACACATCCGAGTGTTGCAGGTAGTCACACCTGAACTTGCTCGGTGTCGCCAAAGGGGTGGATTAGGATCACACGTTACCGAACAATTCATAAAGCCATCCTAAAGTTCCCTTTCCGACTAAAAGGAACACATTTGATTCTTTCTAAACTTCTTTCTCTGCATCGAGTTTGCCATTCCAAAGTCAGCTTTGTTCTATCACATTTCGTGTTGCGGGCACTTCTGTCGGTGTCTTGCATAATGGCTTAAGAAAATAGCCTTGAAGGAAGAGTTGTTGTCGAGTAAGTCAAGAAGTGAACACGTGAAAAAGATACAGGTCTAAACGACAATTTGTGAGTATTCTTATATCAGCAGTTGCATGGAGAATTAAATGGTTCGCGAATTTATATTCTCATCATTGACCTCTTACCAAGGTCGAATTGTGAGAAGAATGTCCTTGTCGACATTGATCACGTTCTGGTGGCAAGAATCTCTAAGAAGAGCAACGAGTTTCGAATTTTAGGCAACATAAACTGAAGAGACACGGAATTTAGGATCGAAAACAAAATCATTAGGGCATATTCAAAGTTAGTATTATTAAAAAAATAAGGTAGATTGAACTTTTTAGTTTTTAAAACAAAAGGTAGACTGGAAAGGCTGATGGACACCTAAGTGTCCGGAACTCATCCTAAACTCACTACAGGCCCACTGGACTTATAAAACAAGGATAAACCAGATGCTCTGATACCAATAAAGTTGTCACGCCCCGACCCGGAAGTCGAGCATGAACAACCACCGCGTCTCCTTGAACTACGTGTCGCGCGTTACACGTATCCAAGGTATCGCCAAGCGTCGATACCAGATCAAAAACAATAAAAACGAGAATATAGAATAAATTTCAAATCCTCAAGTTTAGGAATCAGAGTAAAAGCGAAACCGTCAAAAACCGAAATAATAAAAGTATTTAGATAAATCAGAAACCAAGTCAAATCCAAATAGTGAGTTTGTAATCAAGAAACAAGGCACGAGGAATGAAATGAAGAGAGACAATGCCAGTGGGACTCATTATGTAGTGAGAAATACCTCTAAGAGCAGTGATAACAGCCTACGGCACCGACTTGACCGTCCAAGAATGCGTGAGTCCTAACTACCCTGAAAACAACAAGAATTTGAGGGGTGAGTACACGAATGTACCCAGTGAGTGAGCTACCCTCAAAAGAGGACCAGAAGAGGGTGGGGTGCACTCACAACCAAAACAGGTAAGAAAACCAAGTTATAAAATCATGGTTAGCAATAAAACAAGTAAATGAATTCATTTATCATTTTCATAAACAAATGGGCTACCAATAAAATCTATCCGGAGTGACCTTGGCCCGAGTCAACCTCCGGAACCGTCAGGGGCATTTTCGTCATCATCAAATAATTAGTAAAAACATCATTTTTCTTATTTTTCCAAACAAGCCCGTTCCCCTGACGTTGGCTTGGGTCCGATACTGCGTGGTGGCCGCAGCACACCCAATTTAGCTCTCCCATGCACATGCGAACCGATAGATAATTAAATATAATGTGTTGGGCCTGGAGCTACGAACCATGTGGATCCAAAATGAGAGTCATGGTCTGTTAAAACAAACACACCAGCGCTGGGTTGCGTCCGAGACGCTCCACCAACAAGTCATACGTACTCCTGGAGCTACATCCATATGTCCCAGTATGCTTGAACAATTTCTTTAAAACAAATCAGGTTAGTTATGCACCCAAAACATTTATCAAAACGTTTTATAAATCATTTATGTAAAAATGTAATAAAACATTTCCTCAACGGGTTCTCCGTTGAGGATAGCTCACTCACAGTTCAGGGGACTTGTACACCCCCAAAGTCAATCCACGGTGAGCCTAACTAGTGTCTCGATCAGCGCCTCGGCCGTCATTGTAAATGTTCATCTTGTTCATCCTTCCTTCCATCTTCCTCCTATATCTGATTTTGAGCCCAAAACAATAACTCACAACACCCATAACACCATTTGATTAATATCAAGCTTATAATCCTCTTTTCAACCTTATATTCAACAAATTCACCAAGAAAAATTCACACCTTACCTTGCTTCCAATGCTTAGCCAAATAACCTTGAATATTAAAATGGTGACCATGGTTTTAAAGGGCTTGAAGAGACAAATCCATTTTTGAGATTGCATGTCACCTTTCCACAAATTTTAATTTAAGAAACTAAAGGAATAAATCTGGTAGTTGAAAGAGGTATGGAGAGAATGTGACGGGAAAAATAATTGAGGAATGAAGTTGGTTTCTTTTATATCAAAACACTTGGCCAAATTTTACTCTAGTCCTCATGTCTTTGATAGTTTTCTCAATTTGGTCCCAAAACTCTTCTTTTATTTCAAATTGATCCTTACTTCCTCTTTCCTTTAGTTCTCAAGCTTAATTTTTAAACCAAAAATATTTTATGGTATTACACCCTCTGTCACAACTGCCTTCGTGTTACCCTTTTTCCGTCTTTCCCGAGTCATTGTTGTAAAAACACCTAAAAAGTGCAGGAGATCAATTCATCAAGTACCAAAAAATGACAAACTTTCACATGAATTTCAAAGAACGAAGCAAAGTCAAGAATTCGCATGAATCACATGGTTCGATGGAATCCAATTAGAATTTCTACACATTCAAACTGAAAAAAATTCAAAACAGCATAGGGAATTTGAAAGTTTTATGAACAGGCCGAGATCACTAATAGCACAAATTGGAATCCATGTATTGCAAGGTTTAGTGCCAAGAAAACACAATTCCAGTATGAGCAATATGTAATCTATACCTATTGTAGGTCAAACAGAAAAATAGCAAGGCATAAAATATCCTAATTCAAACTGTAACATGAAGCAATTCTAAGTAATTGGCAACACAAAAGGATATGAACTCGCAAATTAACAAATTCACAATGTGATGCCACTGTCAAATTCAACAGATTATATCAAGAGAAAATAAAAGAATAAATTCTCAACCAACAGGCAACACAAATTAATTCCAAGAACCTTAAGAATTGCTAATAAGTGCAAGAGTGCAGTGCCTAAACTATAATGTCAGTATTAACAGGGAAGAAGTTAAAGCAAGGACTAATCAAATTATAGGGCATCGGTTTATCAATGGGAAAAAGAACGAATTCATAAATTGCAAAAACCACTGTCAAAATTCAATCACCCATATCGAAGGAGAATGTGAAATTACCAATGCAATGCAACACAATCACAATACACAAAACACGTAAAAATTCTCAAATAGAAAATTTCAAAGTTTTCTTACGGTTTAAATTAACAGAAAGCAAATAAAGCAATTTAAGCATAGTGAAGAGAAAACTATGAAATTCATTTACTATTCAAAAATTTTAGATTGGAAATTCAGACAAGAGCTACCGGAGTGGGGTGTTGTGCGATTGGGCAGTCGTTTGGGAGGAGAAAAAGCAGCACCGTTCAAACGTAAAAATCAGAGGTGGAGCGGTGTCGGGGTTTGTGCTCCGACCGGTCTTTGCTTCCTGTCGAGGTCGGGACTGCTGCGAAGAAAGAAAGAAAAGGCAGCACCGACGAGGTACAGAGAACGGTGATGAAGGAAGATCGGGCTGTGGGTGGTGAAGAGAAGAGAAGAGAAGAGAGAAAAAAAGAAAGAAGTAGAGGAAGAAGAAAGGAAAGAGAGAAGATGGAGAGGAAACAAAAAGGTTGGGGAGGATTCGGGTTAGCGGTCGGTAAAGGTGTGAACGACGGCTATGGAGAAGTTGAGGGTGGTGGCGAAAGAAGAAGAAGAAGAAGAAGAAGGTTTCGGGGAAGAGAAAGAAAAAATTGGGGAAGAAAAAGAAAGAAAACTAGGGTAGAAAAGAAAGAAAAGAACGTGGGAAAAATAAAAAAAATCTTTTTTTTTTGAAAAATAAAATCTCTGACTCAACAATTTTCCTGAGTCAACCTGAAAAGGGTTGAGTTCACCCTTGTTAGGGTCGACTCAGGAATTTTTTGCAATTGGTACCTGAAAGCCTGTGTCGACCTGGAGAAGGGTCGAATTGGATCTTTTTATTGGTCCAAACAGGGAATATTTCTTATCTTCAACTCGACTTGTTGACAGGTCAAGGTCGACCTTCCAACGGGTCCAAACAGGCAATTTTTGAGAAAATTGTATGAAAATTTTTGAGAAAATAAGAGCAAAATTGGTTCTAACGGAGATTGAAATTTTTCCTAAAAGTGCACGTGTGCAATTGATGCATGTAAAATGCTAAATGCATGCATGGAACAATTAGCTTAACCATAAAAATAAACATGGAATTTAAAATTTACAAACAAAACTCAAACAAGAGTTAAGTGAAGAAAAACTCCCTCTTTGCAGCAATAGATAATTGTTCCAACGCGATACCTATAATGCAAAAATTAACATTAATTAAATAAAACTTAAAAGAAATCAAAACACTAAAAATAAAAGAAAAGATAGAAATGATGGGTTGCCTCCCATCCAGCGCCGTCATTTAACGTCTTTGGTTAGACATAAAGGTGCTACTCATGATCAAGGTCGACATAGGTCGGTGCATCCAGGTATATGATTTCCATGGTCTGAGGTTGGAATCCTTCATAGAAAGGTTTAAGCCGTTGGATATTAACCTTGAAAATCCTTGAACTTTTATATCCTTAATCTCCACAGCTCCATGGGAAAATACAATGACTACTTCATATGGACCAGTCCACCGAGAACGTAGTTTACCAAGAAATAACCTCAATCGAGAGCAAAACAATAACACTTTCTGTCAAACATAGAAAGCTTTTCTCGATATCATTTTATCGTGTCGTGCCATGCCTTGGTCTTTTTCTTGTAAATCTTCGCACTCTCATAAGCATCGTTTCGAATTTCTTCAAGCTCTTGTAATTGAAGTTGTCGATGAACTCCAGCTTCATCAAACTTCATATTACACTCCTTAACCGCCCACCATGCTTTGTGCTCATGCTCCACTGGTAAATGACAAGGTTTGCCATATACCAAACGATACGGAGACATCGCAATTGGGGTCTTATGTGCGATTCGGTAAGCCCAAAGAGCATCTTTCAATCTCATACTCCAATCCTTTCGGTTCGGCTTCACCGTTAACTCAAGAATGCGCTTAATCTCACGGTTAGAGATCTCTGCCTGACCACTTGTTTGAGGGTGGTAAGAGGTAGCCACCCTATGAGTCACTCCATATTTCTTGACCAAAGCTTCCACAATCTTATTCAAAAATGCTTCCCTTGATGACTAATAATCGCTTGTGGAATGCCAAACCTAGAAAAGATGTTAGATTTAACAAAATCTGCAACAGTTTTAGCATCGTCAGTCTTAGTAGCTTTGGCTTCCACCCACTTGGAAACATAGTCACATGCAAGCGATATATATGTAAATCTATTAGATGATGACTCAAGAAATGGACCCATGAAATCAATAGCCCAAACATCAAAGATTTCACATATAAGAATTGGTTGCAAAGGCATTTGATCTCTATGTGATAAATTTCCTACTCTTTGACACCTATCACATGCTTTACAAAATGCATATGCATCTTTAAACAGAGATACCAATAGAAATAACATTCTAAGATTTTTCGTGCAGTCTTTTTAGGTACAAAATGGCTTCCACATGCATAGGAATGACAAAAAACAAGGATTGAATTTTGTTCATCTTGAGGAATGCATCTCCTAATTATTTGATCAGCACAATTTTTCCACAAGTAAGGCTCATCCCACAAGTAATTCTTAGCATCATGTTTCAATTTGTCTTTTTGAAACTTACTTAAATCACTTGTTATTTGTCTAGAGACAAGATAATTAACTATATCTGCATACCAAGGTAATTCATGCATAGCAAGTAAGTTTTCATGAGGGAAAGAATCACTTAGCGGGATTATCTCTTCTTGTAGCACTATCTTGCTCAAATGGTCAGCTACCAAGTTTTTGGCACCCTTTTGTGTCACGCCCCAATCCGGAAGTCGAGCATGGACAACCGCCGTGTTGCCTTGAAACACGTGCCAGCCGGTCACGCGCACCAAGACTGCACGGAGCGTCAATACCAGATGGAAACGACAAAAACATAAATTGATTATAAGGTT
The DNA here is from genome assembly GCA_001974825.2 of Corchorus olitorius. Classification (NCBI taxonomy): domain Eukaryota; kingdom Viridiplantae; phylum Streptophyta; class Magnoliopsida; order Malvales; family Malvaceae; genus Corchorus; species Corchorus olitorius. The sequence continues at coordinate 9,144 of AWUE01012838.1, forward strand.
TATAAATAAAAGTTTCCCAATAAGAGTAAAAACGAGATTGTCAAAAATCAAATACTGTAAATAAAAACGCTCCAATAATTGAAATCAAAGTTATATGAAAATATAGAAAACAACAACTGAAATGTAAAATAAAAACGTGGAGTGAAAGATAATAGGAAACAAGACAACTGCAAGTGGGACCCGTATCGTAGTGAGAAGTACCTCTATCAGCATGAATCACAGCCTACGCCACCGACTCGATCGCCAAAGGAATATTGAATCCTAACTACCCTGAAAACACAACAATAATTGAGGGGTGAGTACACGAATGTACCCCGTGAGTGAGCCACCCTCAAAAGAGAATCAGAAGAGGGTGGGATGCACTCACAACCAAAACAGTTCATAAAAAAAAACAATTTTAATAAAACCGATGAGTGATACGAAACCATGTATATAAATCCAATTCTCGATTTAAAACCAGAGGCTGCCATCAGAACACATCCAAAGTGACCTTGGCCAGAGTCAACCTCCGGAACCGTCAGGGGCATTTTTATTATCATCATCCTCATCAAATAATCTGTAAAAAGTCATTTTTCTTACTTTCCCAACAATAAGCCCGTTGCCCTGACGTTGGCCTGGGTCCGGCACTGCGTGGTGGCCGCAGCACACCTAGTTTAGCTCTCCCATGCACACGCCGAACTAGTATATAAATATGGCGCGTCGAGCCTGGAGCGACGAACCATGTCGATCCAAACTCAACTCATGGTTCGCCAATCAAGTCTAACTACTAGCTAGTAAACCACCAAATCAGCCACACGTACTCCCTGGACTGCGTCCAGTCCACGAGTCCCCGTATGCTTACGGACAGTTCAAAACCATTTTCAAAGATCGCTCATGCACCCAAGACAATTTATTTAAATTGTTTTATATTTTTTTCTCTAATTTCAATGTAAAATTCCTGAACCAGCAAGATCCACCGAATGAGTCTTGGTTTTGCTTCCTTCTTTGCCAAGAGATACTGAATAGCTGCATGGTCAGAGAAAACAATTTCTTTAGAGCCAAGCAAATAACAACGAAATTTATCAACAACAAAAACAATAGCTAAAAACTCCTTTTCTGTTGCCGTGTAATTTCTCTGAGCTGAGTTCAGGGTACGAGAAGCATAATATATAACATGTGTGAGCTTTCCAACTCGTTGCCATAGTACAACCGCTTGCATCGCACATAAGCTCAAATGGAAGGTCCCATCTTGGTGGTTGGACTATTGGAGCGGAAGTCAATGCCTCTTTCAATGTGACAAATGCAATCTTGCAGGTTTCATCAAAATTGAACTCAACATCCTCTTGGAGTAGATTACTCAATGGGGAAGCTATCTTGGAGAAATCGTTGATAAACCTGCGGTAAAAACCTGCATGTCCAAGAAAAGAGCGCAACTCCCTCATCGTGGAGGGGTAAGGTAACTTCTGGACAATGTCAACCTTAGTCTTATCTACTTTTAAACCCCTAGCAGATACCACATGACCTAGCACTACACCCTGATCTACCATGAAATGACATTTAGCTGAATTAAGAACAAGATTAGTTTCCTTACACCTACTCAAAATCAATGCAAGATTATGTAAACAAGAGTAGAAAGAGTTTCCATGTACGGAGAAGTCATCCATAAATACTTCTATGATCTGCTCTACATATTCTTGAAAAATGCTCATCATGCATCGTTGAAATGTAGCTGGAGCGTTGCAAAGGCCAAATGGCATCCTTTGGTAGGCATAGGTTCCATAGGGACACGTGAAGGTTGTTTTCTCTTTGTCCTCAGGTGCAATGGGAATTTTGAAATACCTACTATACCCATCAAGAAAGCAGTAGTACTCGTGTCCAGCCAACCTCTCAAGCATCTGGTCCATAAAGGGTAACGGGAAGTGATCTTTCCTAGTTGCATCATTCAACTTCCGATAATCAATGTATACTCTCCAAGAATCAGCAACTCGTTTTTCAATGAGTTCATTATCTTGGTTCTTCACCACAGTGATACCAGACATTTTAGGAACAATCTGAACTGGACTCACCCACTTGCTATCAAAAATGGAGTAGATGAAACCTGATTCCAATAACTCAGAGCTCGTTTGGCATTGTTTTTGTTTCCTGTTTTCTGTTGCCAATTTCCTGTTTTTGGAAACAAAACAGTGAAAACATGTTTGGCAGGCTGTTTCCATTTTCAAATATTTTGGAAACAGAAGCAGTGTTTTGGAAAAAAAGTGGAAGCAAGAATTTTGTGTTTTCATGTTTTTCCAAAACACTTCCAAAACACAGAAGCATCGTGATGAACAGTAACTCACATGCTTTTTAACCATTTTTTCTTTTACTTTTTGTTTAAAAACATAAAATTAAATTGTATATCCAAACATGTTTTGGTTTTCAAAAATTGACAGCGCAACAAAAACAAAACGAAAACGAAACAAAAACAAAAAACAGAAAAACGAAAACGATACCAAACGACCCCTTAACAACTTCATCATTCACAACATTCATCATGTTCGGATTCGGTCTTCTTTGAGCTTGCCTGACTGGTTTAGCATCATCTTCCAACAAGATCTTGTGCATGCAAAGTGAAGGGCTAATTCCTTTAATGTCAGCAATAAACCACCCAATTGCTTTCTTATACTCCCTTAAGACTCTCTGCTCGGTCGTCAGCAATCATAAAAATAATCCCCACAAAATCCTAACTAAGTAGATAGGGCAAGCAGGGGTCGATCCCACTGAGAAGGTGGATAGACTTTATCTAAAGATACAATCCTTAAAGATCTCTCAAAAGCAATGCATAAGAACAAGGGATTAAAAATAATAATTGAAAAGAAAACAATTAAACTAGAAAACAAAACAAAATAAATTAAATCTAAATCTATGGCAATTAAGAAAGAAAACAATAATTAAAAAGCATACTTCTTCTCCAATGGTAGAAAACAATCAAATTGATTATGGGTCCTTGATTTAAAAGATGAATTCAGTATTAAATCCTTGATGATAACTAGCCTAGGAAAATCCTAACATGCTATTTAGATAAGATTACCGGTTAAGGCTTAAATTACCCCTTTCATTAACTTAACAAATCAATTAACGGTTAAGGCTTAAAGATTCACCAAGAAACAAAGCATTAAGTTTAACTCTTTAATTAGTTCTTTAACACATGCTTAACAAATAAACCATACAACAATAAGATAAATCTTATCACTGGCATGCAAAATCCATCGAAGCGAGGGTTACTCGTCATCAATTCGCTACCAAACAATCAGACTCGAGGGTTAACTATTCCGCCTAACTTAGCAATAGATCTCTCAAATTATCGCTTCACCGGCCGGAACAAATCAATAAAAATCAAGATCATGGAATTAAATCAGGTTTTAACATGCTATCTATCAAAAAATAAAATACCAAATTATAAGCACAAAAATCTCACCATGTCAATTGATTGAATTCACCAAAGGATTAGAAGTATAAAAAATTTAGCTACTCATGGATTTGGGAAAATCCATGAGCGGCATGAGAAAACTTACAAGACTTTGGGGCGAAATCCTCCTCTTGAAAACTTAGGGTTGCCGCCCCTCTCTATGCAAAGAGAGGGTGGCGGCACCCTAATCCTAAAACTAGAAGAAAAACTAGAATTAGAAGAGAAAAAAGAAGAAGAGAAAATTATATGTGTAAAGGTATGTGATTTGTGTTAAAGGGGGTGGCTATTTATAGTGGAAATAACCCTATGAAATCCAATTCAAAGTACGAAAGGATTCTAGGACATTTTAGGGTCTAGCTTAGACTCTAAGTTAGATTAAAAGTCTTCCTAGAACCAAAATCCTAGTCAAAATAGGATCCTGAAAAATCCTGGATTCGTGCAGGGACTTCGATGGCGTTTTTGGGCTTGAAAACGGCAGAACTGGGTCTTGGACTTCAAAGCAAAGTTGTAGATCTCGGAGTTAGCTTTTCAACGAGTACTCATGGGCCTAAAACGGATGTCTGAGTAGAAGGTTATGATGTTTCCACCAAAACTGCGCTGAATCCTAATCCTGTTAGGACTAGAAGCGGGAATATACGGGAATTGTATATTTCCTTGGATATTGGAGAAACAAATTGGGTTTTTAATTCCAATTGTGGGCTTATATGGGCTGAGTATTATCCCATATAAAATATCCAAAATTCCTTAGCTTCCGGGCTTCTTCATAGCTTGTCTTCAATCCTTCGCAATTTAAGCTCCAATCTTCAATTCTTGCCTCTTGAGATAATTCTTCATTCGTCTTCAAATCTTCACATTATCTTCAATAAGTCTTCAAACACGAACTTCGAATCTCCAAATCCATACTCAAAATTGCTAAGTCCATATTTGAGTAAAAAGTCATCAATTTAGCTCCAAAAAGAGTGAAAAACAAGTTTCCACTTTTCTTGTCTTTAAGACCTAAAAACACAAATACTCATAAAATAGGGTTAAAATACACATAAAAATAGTAAAAAGCATAGGAAAATGATCATAAAAATAGGGTCTTTTTTGGCTCGATCATAATTTCCCCCACACTAAACCTTTGCTAGTCCCTAGCAAACTAATGCATAAAAACTAAGAAAACAAAAACAAAGACTAATGCAAATAAAGATTCCACTTTGGTAGGTGTACGGCGGCACTTAGCACGTGACGCAAGCCATTTAAACCTGAGACTGATAGAGGTACTCAGGAGGTGTTATGTCACCTAAGGGTTTACTTAACTAGGACGATACCCGCAAACATGTTTAGTCTGACTCGATAGACTCATGGTTAATATGAAAAACAGAACAAATTTTGTACAAATCTATGTTTAAATCCATTCTTTTCAAAAAATAATTTTTTAATGCATACATATATCAAGGATTAATGCAATCATGAAATCAAAATAACAAAGAATAATAAGAGCACTTAATTTAAAAGATCAAGAAATAGCAAGCATCTTTATTCTTAAGTAACCATAATTAAAGTAGTTCTAATCACTTACCATTCATCACATCCTATAACTACTTCTTTCCATAAGCTTATGTCTTCATCTTTATCTCCATTACTCAAAGGAATGCATATCATGGATACAAATCAAGGGTTTTCGTGGGTTATAATAGATTTTCAAAGGGTAATTAGGTTTTAGAAAATTGAGATTACTAACCTCGAAGTGTTCATGATTTGGGGTTACTAAATCCCATTTTTGAGGCTACTAGCACTCTAGAAGGACTCTTTTTTTCTTTTTTCTTTTTTCTTTTTTTCAGAGGGACAATATTTCCGCAATTCCATGCCTCTTATCCTCTTTCCAAGGGTTACTAACTCCTTTTGTTAAAGAAAAGAGTGACAACAATGGATTGATTTGTTTTTTTAAAGTATGCAGAAATACCTCTTCTCCTCTTGCATGAAAACACTTCTTTTTATGAAAAAGATTTTTTAACTACCCTTTTATATAAGTAGTCCCCCACACTTGTTCTTGACATATCCATAACATACTTTCATAATTGTAATTTCAATAAAAATTAAACACAAGTTCTAGAAATAGATAATCATAGAAGCAATAAACAATAAGCTTTTATCACAAACTTCAATTATACCTAATTCTAAGAAATAAGATAACATGCTATAAATCAATCAATCAAATAAAACATCCTTAAAAATTCTAAGCATTCATCAATCATAATCAAATTAATCACTTAATATATGCATGAAAAATTCAAAATTGTGCAAAATTTTCAAAAAATTTCATGGATTTCTATGCATGTAGACTCTCCATTAGACTCTCTATGTAGACTCTCCATTAGACTCTCTCCCCCACACTTAAAAGACACATTGTCCTCAATGTGAATGCACATGTGTGTGTTGTGTCCTTCATAAGTGTGATGACTAAGTAGATGAGCTAATGAAATACTTGACTCACAAAGAAAGTGTCGACCCAATCAAGCAATTCAAAGCATCAATCATAGCAATTATAGCATATAAGTCATCATTAAGATCCAAATCAAAGCATAGAAAACATAGAAAAGAAATACAAACAACTAACTCAAATCAAGGAATAGGCAATCAATCAAAGCAAAAGAATGCAAAGAAAAAGTAAATAGAGATGAGTTTAAGAAAGCTTCTCTATTTATGTGGCACGGGCGTTGGATGGCTGGTGGTTGTGCGGCTCGGGCATGTCTGGCCGAGCTAGCTAGGTTGGCTCGATCATAATTGGCTTCCATCCTTTGCTCCTCTCCTTTGGGCTTCCATTCGGTTTCTTTTGCAAATGTTCAAAAAGCTCCAATTGTTCGACTTGTTTCCTTAATTTGAAATCCTAAAAAGAAAAAGAAAAACAAAACTAAAAAGAAAATTAACATGTTAGTAAATTCTTGGGTTGCCTCCCAAGCAGCGCCTTTCTTTAATGTCTTTGGCTAGACCTTCCTTCATCTCCCTTTGTTAGGGTGGATCATACCACTTCAAAGCATAAAGCAAATATGATGAGATTGGAAGAATATGAGCACAAAAATATGAAGGTAAAAAGAAGAGATAAGGAAAGAAATCACCAATTTTGTTGAGGGCGACGCCATGAATAGCTAGGAATGACAATGCCATCTTTGTCACCGTGAGAGGTTGATGCAATGAATGCTTTCGACATTGATTAGCATTGTTCTCATCTCGCCTTTGGAAAGTGTCCTCGTGTTGGAAAATTTTCTTGTCCTCCAGAAAGAATTGATCCATAGGTGTCCAATCCTCATATTTGATCTCTCCAAAGCTCCCATGTTCAAGAAACTTGTTGATTCCCAAGAAATCTTGATTTTCATATTCCAAAAGTTGGTTATCAACAAAATCTTGCACACTTGTTTTGTTCAGCTCAAGGTGTCCAAGTTGTTCATCATCTGGTGGCTCATCTTCTGGCTTGGCACGGCTTGGAGGAGAAGTTGGAAGGATGTTCATCTTGGTATCTTCTTTCGGTGCTTCAGATTCGTCTTGTGCAATCTTGGAATCCTCCGTTGGTAGAGCAGGGACGTAGACTTCGTGTGGTTCAGGTTCCTCCCATGATGATGTTGCCTCGATCTCTTCTTTGGAAACTTCTTTAATTGTAGCAATCAAAGGGATGTTTACCTTCTCCTTCTTTTGAAGTGAATCATCTTGGCTTTCTTCACTGCATGTCTTTCTTTGCGGCGCAAACCTTTGAGGAAACGGTGGTGGACCGTAAATGGTTTCCATCTCCTTCATCCCTTCAAATCTTGATTTAGGTCGATAAGCTCTAGGTGATGAAGTACGTTGTTCCTTCTTGGATACAGCAACTTGTGGTGGTACAGCAGAGAAAACCGGCACTGGAGGTGGTGACCTACTTGTATGCTCATTATGCACAGAAGCTTGTGACTGAACAGTCATGAATTCGGCAAACATCTTAGCTAAATTTCCAAATTGAGTAGTCAATGAGGATATGGCACTGTTAGTACGATTCATAAATTCCCTCATCTCCAAATCCGATTCTGATCCTTCTGATGACAAATCTTCTTTTATGGAGAACTGATGGATGTTTTCAGTCATGGTGTTGAGCAGCTTCCTTGCTTCTTCAGGGGTTTTCAGTGTTAAGCTCCCTCCACTAGCAGCATCAACATAGGTCTGATCTTCATGGTTGAGTCCATCATAAAAGTTCTGAATCAAGAGTGCTTCACTAAGGTTGTGGTATGGGCAACTTGCGCAGATTTTGTTGTACCTCTCCCAGTATTGGTGCCACTTTTCGTTGGGTAGCTGTTGACAAGAGCTGATTCTTTTTCTGACATCAGCTCGCTTCGTTTCTGGAAAGTACTTGTTCAAGAATATTGTCTCTAATTCCTTCCATGTAGTTATGGATTTGGGTGGCAGCCTCACAAACCAGCTTTTTGCTTTTCCTTCGAGAGTGATTGGAAAAGTTCGAAGCTTAGCTTGTTCTTCGGGCATCCCAGTAATTGCAACACACTTGATAAAGAAACATTGCAGTTGTTCATGAGGATTCTCATAGTGTTCTCCTTGGAAAATTGGCAACATGCGGATTACTCCGGGCTTCAGTTCGTAGAACATATCCATTGGTGGATAATCAATGCAGAGGGATGGCGCTTCATAACTGGAATTCAACTCCCTTAACGTACGTGATTGCTCCATTGGATCTTTTTCTAGAAAAACAAAAACTCAAAGAAAAATTAGTAGTAAAAGTTCTTAAACAAAAATTAAAAGCAGAAAAATAAAGGAAAATATATTTTTTTTCTTTTTGAAAACGCAAAAACAATTTTTTTTTTTAGAAAAAACGAAAAGAAGAAAATAAAAGAAAAAAAACATAATTTTTTTAAGCACAAAAACGCAGGAACTAAGAGAAAATTCCCAGGATTCATCCTTCAGATGAGTCTATTCCTTACTTCCCCGGCAACGGCACAAAAATTTATGATCGGTCGTCAGCAATCATAAAAATAATCCCTAAAAAATCTTAACTAAGTAGATAGGGCAAGCAGGGGTCGATCCCACAGAGAAGGTGGATAGACTTTATCCGAAGATACAATCCTTAAAAATCTCTCAAAAGCAATGCGTAAGAACAAGGGATTAAAAATAATAATTGAAAAGAAAACAATTAAACTAGAAAACAAAGCAAAATAAATTAAATCTAAATCTATGGCAATTAAGAAAGAAAACAATAATTGAAAAGCATACTTCTTCTCCAATGGTAGAAAACAATCAAATTGATTATGGGTCCTTGATTTAAAAGATGAATTCAGTATTAAATCCTTGATGATAACTGGCCTAGGAAAATCCTAACATGCTATTTAGATAAGATTACCGGTTAAGCCTTAAATTACCCCTTTCATTAACTTAACAAATCAATTACCGATTAAGGTTTAAAGATTCACCAAGAAACAAAGCATTAAGTTTAACTATTTAATTAGTTCTTTCACACATGCTTAACAAGTAAAACCATACAACAATCAGATAAATCTGATCACTGGCAAGCAAAATCCATCGAAGCGAGGGTTAGTCGTCATCAATTCGCTACCAAACAATTAGACTCGAGGGTTAACTATTCTGCCTGACTTAGCAATAAATCTCTCAAATTATCGTTTTATTGGCCGGAACAAATCAATAAAAATCAAGATCATGGAATTAAATCAGGTTTTAACATGCTATCTATCAAAAATAAAATACCAAATTATAAGCACAAAAATCTCACCATGTCAATTGATTGAATTCACCAAAGGATTAGAAGTATAAAGAATTTAGCTACTCATGGATTTGGGAAATCCATGAGCGGCATGAGAAAACTTACAAGACTTTGGGGCGAAATCCTCCTCTTGAAAACCTAGGGTTGTCGCCCCTCTCTATGCAAAGAGAGGGTAGCGGCACCCTAACCCTAAAACTAGAAGAAAAACTAGAACTAGAAGAGAAAAAAGAAGGGAAAATTATATGTGTAAAGGAATGTGATTTGTGTTACAGGGGGTGGCTATTTATAGTGGAAATAACCCTAGGAAATCTAATTCTAAGTAGGAAAGGAGTCTAGGACGTTTTAGGGTCTAACTTAGACTCTAAGTTAGATTGAAAGTCTTCCTAGAACCAAAAACCTAGTCAAAATAGGATCCTGAAAAATCCTGGATTCGTGCTGGGACTTCGACGGCATTTTTTGGCTTGAAAACGGCAAAACTGGGTCTTGTACTTCAAAGGAAAGTTGTTCATCTTGGAGTTAGCTTTCCAACGAGTACTCATGGGCCTATAACAGAGGTCTGAGTAGAAAGTTATGATTTTTCTACCAAAAGTGCGCTGAATCCTAATCCTGTTAGGACTAGAAGCGGGAATATACGGGAATTGGATATTTCCTTGGATATAGGAGACACAAATTGGGTTTTTAATTCCAATTGTGGGCTTATATGGGCTGAGTATTATCCCATATAAAATATCCAAAATTCCTTAGCTTTCGGGCTTCTTCATAGCTTGTCTTCAATCCTTCACAATTAAGCTCCAATCTTCAATTCTTGCCTCTTGAGATAATTCTTCATTGGTCTTCAAATCTTCACAGTATCTTTAATAAGTCTTCAAACACGAACTTCGAATCTCCAAATCCATACTCAAAATTGCTAAGTCCATATTTGAGTAAAAAGTCATCAATTTAGCTCCAAAAAGAGTGAAAAACAACAAGTTTCCACTTTTTTTGTCTTCAAGACCTAAAAACACAAATACTCATAAAATAGGGTTAAAATACACATAAAAATAGTAAAAAGCATAGGAAAATGATCATAAAAATAGGGTCTTTTTTGGCTCGATCACTCTCAATAGTTTTTCTTCTTGGAGTGGAGTGAGTTTGCTAGAGATGATCACAGGTAATGTATCATTTTCTCCCAAGAAAGAGTACTTCAAATGAGCAGGTAAAGGTTTGAGTTCAACCTCTGGTGGTTTGACTATCAAAGGAACCAATTTGCTTGAAGGTGTTGGAAGTTGCAAATAAAGCAAATTTTCCTTATGTGTTTTGGTTGGCAAAGTTTGTAAGTCTGAAATCACTTCACATACCTTTGCACAAGGTGCCAACTCAAGTTTACAATATGACTTGTCATCAAACCCGTTGAACATCACTGTCCCAACCTTGTCTTCATTGTCCAACATCATAACCTTTTCAGAAAAACTATCCAAAATATCAATGGAGAAGACGGCATGAACATCAGTTGGATAGCACATAGCATCGAAGATGTTAAACTTCACCATCTTGCCATCAAACTCCGTGGTCATAGTGCCTTCAAATACATCGATCTTTGTTCGGGCTGTCCACAAGAAAAATCTCCCAAGTATCAATGGTGTATGACTAAGCTCGAGGTCATCCTCCTCCATTTTAAGCACATAAAAGTCTGTTGGAAAGACTAACTCATTTACCTGCACCAAAACATCCTCAACAAGCCCCTCAGGGTAAACATTAGACCGATCGGCGAGTTGTATAATCACGCCGGTTTCAATTAGAGGATCAATATTCAAGGAAATATAAATAGAGTAAGGCATCACATTTATGGAGACACCTAAGTCACACAATGCCTTTTCAAATTGACTATTTCCTATGATGCATCACGAAATGGTAAAAGAACAACGATCCTTACATTTGGGAGGAAGCTTTCGTTGAAGAACTGCAAAAACATTTTCACTCATACTTACCCTCTCATTTCCTTTGAGTGTCCTCTTGTTGGTACATAGCTCCTTGAGCCACTTTGCATATCGAGGAACTTGCTTGATAGCATCGATGAGGGGTATGTTCACTTGCACTTTCCTAAATGTTTCCCAAATGTCCTTTTCTTGTTCAGCCTTTTTCTGTTTAGAAAACCTAGATGGAAATGGAAGAGCACTAGTGTTAGGTGTTAAATCCTTATTCACAAAAGTTGAAGGACTTACGTTTGTAGCATTTGAAGAAGGATCTCCATTTGTAGCCTTTTGAAGACTTTTAGATAGACTAACAACTTCTGGAAAAATTTCTGTTTCGACCTTGTCAGGGGTCGAGTTCGACCTTCCAGAAGGTCGAATCAGATTTTATGCCTTATCTTATTCAGTTCGACCTTCTTCAGGGTCCAGTTCGACCCTTTTTGAGGTCGAGTCAGAAATTGTTTTCTCACCCTTTCAACAATTCCATCACCAAGATTCTCAAATTCTCGAAGATCACCAACTTGTTTTCCACATTTAAGAGTAATTGCCTTAAGATCTGCCCTTGGGTCAATGGTTCGAGACGGAATCTTGCCAGAAAGTTGGTTCTCTATCCTACTCACTGCAGTGGCAAGTTGCCCCATTGGTAAGCTCTCCATCATGTCTCAACAAGCTTTCATTTATTTTTACCTGGCCTTCATTTAATTGCAACTGAGTCTCACCCAATTTTTTAACATTGCCTCAAAATTTGAGCTCTGCCCTTGATTTCCCAGCTGACTTTGAACATTCTGTTGAGCAGGTAGAGGTTGGTAAGGTGGCCTGATGGCATTGTTGGGGTTACCATACCTGAAGTTTGGATGTTGCTTATACCCAGGGTTATAAGTGTTGGAATATTGGTCATATTTCCTTTGCTGGGGACCCTGATATCCAACTGCATTGGCTTCTTCTACCTGGTCATCAAATAGAGTAGGACAAGCATCAGTAGGATGATCAATGGAAGCGCATAAACCACATACCGTTTGATTTTCGTCTATGCCCAATTGATTCTTCACCAAGGAGGTTAGTTGAGAAATTTGTTGCTCCAATCGAGCAGTGTTGATGGTGGCCTCTTGTTGAAACGTTCGGGTCCTAGGAACCCTGCCGAGACGACATTGGTAAAATGGAGTCGCCACTAATCAAAATTCTAAGGTGTGATTAGTCACCTAAGGATCACTTAAGCTAAGTAGGGTCCAAAGCTCGGAAATGGACCCACTAAACCTAAGGTCTGGTCTTGTAACCTGAATCTAGGTTCGGGAGTCGATTACGCTCGGGGAAGGATTAGCACCCCCGAGTCGCCCGTCAAGTGACGGTACCTCTAGTCTAACTAGATCTACTGGGTCGAAAAGAAAAGTTGGTTGCTTTTAATCCTAATCTTGATTATTAGAAGGGTTATAAAAAGAAAATAAAACCATTTTTTAGAACCGATGTCGAGAATTCGAAGAATATAATCGAACACTGTCGATTAATTCTATCACGATTCTCTTTCACTGTTTGTTCTCTTGTTGAGTCCTCCGCACCGGGAAGAAATTTTGAAAATGCTGTGAGAAAATCTTTCTTTTTTTTTTCCATTTTTGATTTTTGAAAAGAACTAGATAAATTTTATAAATTTCCAAAATCTTCTTTTGGAATTGCTTTGATTAAGAAAACATTCTTTTTTTTTTAAACACTTACCTTGAAAACTCTTGAATTATCCCATTCTTAATTTTGAAAATTGAGTAAGAGAACATAATTTGAGGAATAACCCTTTTTTGCAAACACCTTTTATTGCTTCTTTTGATTTTCACTTTTTTTGGATTTTTCTCTTTTTCTATCTCTAGATTAATGCATGTATGCGAATGATGAATGCAAAGTCCAATTATTAAAGTCAACTCACGTAACCCGGGTTTTTGAAAGCACTTCCCGAGATATATGCTCGGAGTCCCGACGCGTCCCGAGAAGAGCTGTCTCATCCTCGGAGACATTCAGTGGCCCCGAAAACTCGACCACACACTGAATGCCCCTTCTTCGGAAGGGTTATGGTCATTAACTGAATTAAAGTGGTATGATATGCAAACAGATATAATCGATGACAAGTAAATATGATATGCATGCAATTAAGTTCTACTTTACTAAATTATTACAAACCAAGACCCGATTGGACCAATTAACAAACTAATAATAACTTAAATGAAAGGTAAAACCTTAAGGGCCAACTTTGGACATACTGGGGACATCTCTGCACACTAAAGCAAAAGGTTAGCAAAATTCAGGAGGCAAAGAGCATAAATTGTGCACAAACGCGAACTCAATTGCACGATCACATTAGGAACACCACGAATCAAGGAGTAAATTGCAATAAAAATAAATAAAATCAAGATCAGGGACTCAATCGAACAAAAAGATAAATCAAAGCTCCAATCATAGACCTAGGTGAACAAGGAAGTAAGTTTGGATCTTTAAACAAATGGGAATACAAATCGCTAAATTAGAACTTAACTTAAGAAATCAAGTCTTTAAACTTAAAGTCCTAATTTTCAAATTGGAATCAATTCAAAAGGATTCAGTAATTTCTTTTTAAGTTAACTTCCGTTTGAAAACTTTGATCTTTAACTCCAAGTTTTGTTTTTTTCAAAATTAAAATTAACCCAAAAGGGTTCGACATACCACTTTCAAACTAACTTTGATTTAGGATAAACATTAACTTTAAGCCAAGATCTCAACTTTCAAATCAAAATTAGCTCAATTAGAAATTAAGAAATCAATTCAAGTCACTTCAAACTCGAAAATCAAAACTTTAGACAAAACACTTAATTTTTAAATTCAAGTTGAATCCAAAAGGATTCCAAGCAGAACAAATCTCAATCATCACTTCAATCTGCAAAGACATGAACTTTAACACAACTTTCCCCTTAAAATTAATTAATTGGAAACTTAAAAGCCTAGATCTTCATAATATTTACCACTTATCCCCTAGCAAAGTAAACCTAACCCATTTATTTGTAAAAAGAAAAGAGAAAAAAAAACTAAATTAATTAAAGGAACAAGCAAGAGTACTCTAATTGAAAACATCACACATGAAACAAGGCATAAAATAAGAAAAGGACTAAATTGAAGCAAATAAAAAACCAAATTGCAAAAAGTATAAATGCTTATACCTAAAACCATGTCGTTTTGACTCAAGCCCTATTTTTATATGGCTTCCTCTTCCCTATTCCCTTCTTTCTTTTTTCTCTCTTTTTGTGCTTCTTCTTCCTTTGAACCCGCATCTTCCTAAGCCTGTTCTCCTTCAACCCTCAACGCCATCATCGCTTTTTCCCCTCTGGTCATCTCTCTAAATCACTGTTGCTCGCCATGGGTGACTGGTTTATAGTCTACAAAAGAAACTTCCTTCTTTCTCTCACATTGAAAACCGTAAATCCCTCCTTGAAACTAAACTACCCGTGACCTCAAAATTATCACCTCGGCGAGACAAGATTCCGATCACCACCTCAATCCATTTCTTCATTCTTTCCCACCCTAAAATTCATCCTAACGTACCCAATTTCAAGAAATCCTATTCATTTCGAAAAACCCCCAAATCTTTCTTTATGAACCCTAGCTTTCTAATGAGAATGACAGTGTTTTACAGAGAGAAGCTTTGTGTGTATATATGGTTTGAGAGTCTTCGATAGACTTGGTGGTGAGGGACTCTTCTCTTTTCTTTTTTTTTAGAGAAATTCAATCTTCAGTGGCGATGATGTTTGTGAAAGGGTGTGGATGAAGATGAATGTGTGGAGTGTGTGGATTTCATTGGAGAAGAAAAAAAATCAGTAGTGGTTGAGCGAGAGTGTTGAGAAGATGAGAAGGTTTGGAGAGGTTCTTTTCATCTATGTATGAGGAGGAGTCAAGAGAATCTATGCAGTATGTATTCGGGGCCTCCGAGAGATGAAGAGAGGGTACTTTTTAGTGGTGAAGAGGTAGGTGTTTGGTGTGGTATCCTTTTGAGAGGAAGGCTAGGTTGTTTTTGGAACAGGGCCACTGTCTTGTGTGAATTGTGTGTTGATGAAAGCTTTCTCCTTTTTAGAGGTTAAGAGAGAATGATCAGAGGTTTTTTTCTTATCAATGAGTGAGAGTTGTGAGAAAGGTGTGTGCGTGTGTTTATCGAGAGGGAAGTTGAGAGATGATGAGATGATCAGAGTGAAGATTGTGTGGGGAGGTCCCTGTGTTTTTTGTGTGTTTTGAGTGTGTAGTTTTTTTGTGAGGAGAGAATCGAGAGAGAAAAATGTATTGAGAGGAAAATTGTGAGTTCTGTATGAGCGTGCCTCGTTCTGTGTTTTGCTGAGAAAAGTTTTTTTTTTCGGTTACAGTGAGTGGACAGAAAAATGGAGATGAGAGCTCGTGTCAAAGATGTGTATGGTGTGAGAAAAAAAATGGAGAGAGAGAGGTTCGTCCGTGCGGATAAGATCAGGGGAGGTTGGTGAATGGAGAGAGGAACGATGAGCTGTATTTCCTTTTTTTTTTTCTCTAACTGATCCCCTTCCCTTCTCATGTGCAGGTAGTTTGAAGATAGAGACTGGCTGAGGTGGCAGTATGCGTTGGCAATCCTCTCTTAGGTATGATTTTTCCCCTTTCTCTGTCTATAACTGATATTGGGAATATTTCTGCTGTATTGCAAACTGTTGCTCATTTTTGTCCTGGCTTGATCCTGTGATTAGTGGTCCATTGTTGCTGACTTTCCTTTTGTATGATGAGGACTTTTATGCTGTATAGTCATGTTTGGAAACTTGAATTGTATTGAAATGAGACACATTTTCCATTTCCTAAAGCCCCATGCTCCTTGACCTTGATAAATTTCATTCTGCTTTGATGGTTGAATCTGCTTGCATCCAATGCTGCATACTTCTTGTTGCAGTGCCTCATCTTGTGATCCTCTGATTTGTGCATAAAACTGTAGTCGTCGCGAAGCTTCACTTTGGTTGTCCGTTTGCTTGGTTTGTGCATTACTTTGATCACTTCATTGCATTGCCCCTGCTCATACCTAGTTTACTTGCACGATTCATTCTTGTACTTCCTTGCTGCATTAACCTGCAGGTTTAATCATACCGAAAGATGCTGGAAATTGCCATGGTACTGGACAAGTGATGAATGCACCTCAACATGAGCCGAATGGGAAAAGAAGAAGTAGGATGGACCAACAAGACCTAATGCCCAATTTGTAAAAACATGAGTATTGGAC
>AWUE01012839.1:0-34300 GCA_001974825.2 Corchorus olitorius
GGTAGTTTGAAGATAGAGACTGGCTGAGGTGGCAATATGCGTTGGCAATCCTCTCTTAGGTATGATTTTTCCCCTTTCTCTGTCTATAACTGATATTGGGAATATTTCTGCTGTATTGCAAACTGTTGCTGATTTTTGTCCTGGCTTGATCCTGTGATTAGTGGTCCATTGTTGCTGACTTTCCTTTTGTATGATGATGACTTTTATGCTGTATAGTCATGTTTGGAAACTTGAATTGTACTGAAATGAGACACATTTTCCATTTCCTAAAGCCCCATGCTCCTTGACCTTGATAAATTTCATTCTGCTTTGATGGCTGAATCTGCTTGCATCCAATGCTGCATACTTCTTGTTGCAGTGCCTCATCTTGTGATCCTCTGATTTGTGCATAAAACTGTAGTCGTCGCGAAGCTTCACTTTGGTTGTCCGTTTGCTTGGTTTGTGCATTACTTTGATCACTTCATTGCATTGCCCCTGCTCATACCTAGTTTACTTGCACGATTCATTCTTGTACTTCCTTGCTGCATTAACCTACAGGTTTAATCATACCGAAAGATGCTGGAAATTGCCATGGTACTGGACAAGTGATGAATGCACCTCAACATGAGCCGAATGGGAAAAGAAGAAGTAGGATGGACCAACAAGACCTAATGCCCAATTTGTAAAAACATGAGTATTGGACAATTAATGTAAACAAACTGGTTTCCCTTTTTTGTAATCTTTTAAACTCCATTTTTTTTGTGTTTAGTACTTTGGGGACTATGTAACCTATATGAGATGCAAATGAGTAAATGAAAATAATGAATACTTTTGTTTGTGATTTTCTTATTTCCATGCTTTTCTTATAACAATACTATGCAAATGCCAAATTTACTTCTACTTATACCATAAATAATCCAATTAAAATAATGTGACCCAAAGTGGATTTTCAAATTGATTATGCATTAAGCCAATGCTCAATCACTAATTGGGATTATGTAAATGCAAAATGTGAAATTAATATGCGAAAATGTGATACAAATATGCAAAAGAACACAACAATTTTTTGGAATTTTCCTTGAATTCAAAATGCAACCTACTAATGATTTAAACATTAAAATGGACGTGCTAACTTGAGCAATGGAGTAGAAATGACCATAATGCCCCCTGAAGCACAAATGACTAAAATGCCCCCTAGGTGTAAAAATGACCAAAATGCCCCTGGATGTGAAAATGACCAAAATGCCCTTAGGTGATCCTAATGCCAATTGAGCAACAAATTCGTTAAAATAAAGGATATAGGACAAAAATGAGTGTCTACACCTCTTTAACCTTATGTACCCTCCTTTCATCAACTCCATACCCATGAGAAGCCCTAGCTTGAGATTCTATCAGCCTCTGAATCTCATCGGTGTTCTTAAGCATCAAATCTCCACCAGCAGAATAATTGAGTAATTTCTTTTCTATCACAAAGAGTCAATTGAAGAAAGCGTGTAGCAATTGGATATTTGAGTACATGTGATTAGGACAACTACCAACCAACCCTTTTGAATCGATCCCAATATTCGTATAAACTCTCACCATCGATCTGCTCAATCCCAACAATCTGTTTCTGTATCAGAGATGTCTTCGCAGCAGGGAAGTACCTCTCGAAGAATGCTACAAGGAGAGCTGCCCAAGAATCAATGCTACCGATTGGTAGATCATCCAACCAATCCCTTACTGCTCCTTCAAGTGAGAGGGGAATGGCACGCATCCTGACTTCATCTTCTTCAACTCCTGTTGGTCCTGTAGAAGAACAAATCATTAGAAAGCGTTTAATATGCTTAATGGGATCTTCCCTAGACAATCCATTAAATTTAGGCAATAAATTAATGAATCATGTCTTCAATTCAAATGGAGCATTCAGCCTATTGTACTGAATGCAGAGGGGCAGATTGTTCAAGTTAGGAGCCATGATATCACTCATTGGCCGAAGATCCACTACTCTTGCTGGAGGTGCAGGAGGTTGTAATTGGTTATTCCAATTTTGATGCTAAGGTGGTGGAATTGGTGGTGGTAGTGATGGATCTACAATACGATTATCCACTCTATTTGCTTCTTCTCTTTCAACTTCCATCTTTTGTTGACCTTCTTGAATTACTCTTCTCCTTTGATTTTGTGCAAACCTTTCGATTTCAGAAACTAATTCGTATTCAGGTTGTAATCCCTCAGTTCTATGGGTCATGCACTACCTGTAAACTAAATAAACAAAATTTGGAAACAAACAAATAGAAAAGAGAAATGAAAGTCTAGAAGTAAAAATAATAAACTAAACTAAACTAAGAGAAAAGTAGCTAATCTACTTAACTCCCAACAACAGCGCCAAAAATTTGATGCGCGTTGCAACACACCATATAATAATCGTAAATTCTCTAACTTATAGCTAGGGTAAATACGAGTCGAATTCCAAGGGAGTTAAAATCACTAACTACTTAACCAAACAAGTTTAAAGTAAAAATGAGGGGTTTTGATTTGACTATGAACTAAGTTGCAATAGAAAATAAATTGCAAATAAGTAAATATACAAGAAAATATAAATCAAGAAAAATAGATATCAAGTGATGGAAATCCCAACTCTAAAGCATTGATTCATAGGTAGTTAATTTAATCATTGGTACAAAGTATAAATTCTTCCAATTAGATAGGTAGCGTAGATTAAATGCTAAAAGCCAATTAACCCCTATTTTTCCCTATTCCTCATTAGTCATAACGCAAGTCCTAGACTAAATCCTAATAAATATACTAACCTAGTTTCAAGAGCCTACTAGGTTCAAGTAATTCATTGCATTAAGAACTAGAAAAATATTAGCTACCAATAGATAATGTTCACTAATATAGGCAACATTCAATCTATTCCTAATTTTCCCTTAGAGGGCTACTCTAAGTTGTTACTTAAGATATGAAATCCTACAATTGCATAAAGGAATCAGGATCTAACTTTAGAAAACACATTAAAATTAACTAGGTGCACTTCTAATTAATTAAAACATGCAATCACTTCAATAATATGGAGAAAATTAGAATACCCAATCAAAAGAATTTAATTAAGAACAAAACCTCATAAATTAAAAACCCTAGAATCAATTTGCTTTAGAATTGGAAAGGGGAAATTTAGCTACTCATACTTTGAAGAAATAAAACACTAGAATTTTGATTAAACATGAGATGAGATTCAAGTAGAAAGAAAAATAACCCAAGAGAGAGGCGTTCTCTCTTTTCACCTTGTCTTCCTCAAATCATGTTCTCCCAAAGCAAAAATAAAATCTGGAATTCCCCAAAGTTCAATCTCGTTCAAAAGCATGCGGCCCTTTCTAATTGTAAAAATCTATTTATATTTTTAGTTTTTAGGCAAATTACAACTTTACTCGTAAAGCCTAAAGACTTAAAATAAATAGTATGGGTCATAAAACTATTTTCCTAAGCCCACATGTCAAGTGGTGAAATTGTGAGCCCAAAAGAAAGTTAAGCCCACGTGACATCTCCAAAGTTCAGCCCTTTGATTTCCGCAGCCTGTTTCAACCCTGAGAAGGTCGAGTTCGACCCGCTCCAGGTTGAAACAGGAAAATTTCAGCTTGTATCTTGGTGAATCTCGACCCTTTGCGGAGGTTGATTTCGACCCGCTTCAGGTTGATGCAGGACATCTACTTCTTTGCTCCAATATGCTTCTTTTGTTTCCAAATCTCCTTTTAAGTACCTAAGACATACAAATAGGCAAATTAAGTAGCAAATCACCTCAAATGGTCATAAAAACACCTTCATAAGACATGAGAAAGATAGGAAAATATGCACTCAACAATAATCTTAACCCATATAACCCTAAAGCTGAACCCTCAACCCGAAAATTAAAGAACCCATAAATAATGGTTCACAATGTCGTTCTCTTCCAAGAACCCATAAATTTCTGTTAACATGAATGAAGATGTGTGAATGCGAATGCATGTATGAATGCAAATTTAAATCGTCACTGATTTCACCCAAAAGTCTAAAAATCACAACAAATCCATAGTCTGAAAATCACAACAAATCTTTTGTTCAAAACCCTGTCTTTTCATTAACCAATCCATCCTTCACGGAGTTTTAATTTCCCAAACTTTGGCAACTTCTCTTGAATCTTTTTCCTTAACTCATGATACAACTTGTTTCAACCCATTTCCCTATTTGTCCAATTCATTCTTGAATTACCAAGCTGAAATCATCACATCATTTCTATCAATCCATGATTGCCCCACTTCATTGCCCCAATTTCAATGAATATTTTCCATTTTTCTTGGATTTTTTTTAAAACTCAAAACCATTGTAACCTTTTTTTTTGTGGCAAAATGGAAGACAATTCATGCGTTTCAATTCCATTTATTAATGACCAAATGCAATGTATCAATAATCCACCATCAATAGAAAATCGAATACCATCAATATGATTCAAAGAAGAATTTATATATAAGAAGAAATACAAGAAGAAATACAAGAAGAAGAACTTATATATATCCCAGGGAACAAAGAGGGGAAAAAAATTCAAATGTACAAGAAGAAAAGTACAATCTCATTATAATATCAAATATGAATAAAGAGATAATCTCCAATTGATAAATATTCAGACAATTTTATTGAACAAGTTAACCCAAATTTGACTCCAAAAAATTTATTTCACGACACCCTTGACAACAATATCGGTTGACTTTGATAACTCATACCCCACAATTCTTTGAGATCCATCTCACAAGTTGCCCCATTCTGCTTTACCATGTTGCCCATAAGCCTTTTATCCACTTCCTTGATCGCCCTTTCAGGTTTTCAGCCAAGGAACCATCCTTTAGATCCAAATCGCCCTTTGTGGGTTTTCAACCTGAACCTCATTTTTTTTTGGCAATTTGAACCCTTTCGTGTTGCTTTCTCTTATCACATCTATTCCCCATTTGAATTCTCCAAAGATATTCCTTGCTCATTGTCATTCTGAAAACATATTTTTGTCTTGTCCAAATTTCAAGTGGCTTCATGAATTCTCATTTGTGTTCTAAACTGCCTTTTTCAGGTTTTCACCCTAGAGCATATATTCTTCTCCATTTCTCTCTTTTTTTTTTTCAAATTTTCATTTATTGTCTCATCATGCATTTAAGGACTCATACTTTATTAAAAACAGTTTATCCAAAGGCAATTTTATTAAAAGAAAATATTTTGAGAAAATATTTTTTCAATCCAAGTACCATACTTGATCAAAAGGACTTTTTAAGGCAATTAACGGAGGCCATGGGTTAGGAGTTTTCAAAAATTGTGTTTCAGGGTAATTAAATCAAGGATCATTCTTTTGACATTTGAAGGATTTGTTTTCAAATTTCGTCATCCCTACAATTTCTTTTCTTCTCTTCTTTTTTTTCCCCTTCCCTTGTTCTTTCTTTCTATTTTCTTCTTTTTTTTTCGTCATTCAGTCTATTCCTCATTTTGATGGAAGTATAAGACTCTTTTTTCAGAAATTCAATTCATGAGGATCTTCATCTTAATTAATACAACAAATCCTTCAATTTTCTATGCCCCCAAGTGTAGAGATGATCCTTGATTATAGGTTCATTTGAAAGTGTTTATTCCTCAATTTACAATTGAAGGTAAATTGATCTTCACATGATTTATATCAAGATGAGTGGTCAAGATTTGATTACAAAACCTGAAGAAACTTAGTTTATGCACCGCCCTAGTTCTAATTGAATTAGGAAATTCTTGTAATTAATTAATTAAGGCCGAAATTATTAATAAATAATAATAATTTCAAAATTATTATTATTATTTCCATATATGCCGCCCAAAAATAGGTGAGTGGCAAAGAAAGTCAATCGGAAGCAGTTTCCTTTGATATTGCTGCCTGCTAGGGAGGCAAACAAGCAAAAAAGGAAAAATTGCTTGTCATCTGCCCATGAGATGAAAAATACCTCATGGACATACATAGCAAGGCCCAAGTCGTCTCCCAGTCAGAGGAGAGGCCGCCCTCTGCCCTGCAGAGAGATATTTTTCTTTTCCTGCAGGGAGGAGGTAGAGAGTTAAAGTTTGTCAGCAAGAGAAACATCTACGCACGTGAGAGAGGCATGAGATTTTCAACCTCACACCTCCTCCATATATTTGATCAACCATAGTAGAGTAATCGCCTAGCCTCCTCCCCTCCCCGGGAGGCGAAATTGCAACTTGTATTTTGTTCAATTAAGGACAAAATAGTAAAATTGATCAATTGAAGAGGCTAGAGGCTGCGATTTCTTCCAAGGAGCACACCATGATGATCCTTTAACTATGTAGATCATCTTGGTAAAATTTTACCTCATTCTGACATCGGATTAATAACTTATGCCCGGTTTTCAGTTAAAGACATTTTCGGGAGTGAAACCAAATTCACCATGATAGAGAGCTCGAATTCACTTGAAATTTTTTCCATAGTCTTATGGAAATAATCTAAGCCTACTGGTGAAATTTTGGTTGAATCTGAGATCGTTTGCAAATTTTGCATTCTTTTCAGTTAAGGACATGTGGGTTTCTCACCCTGGTTTAAGCCATTTTCTTAATTAATTATTATTTTCATGATTTGAAGACCTAAATATGGTATGAGTAATTTCGTGGCTTTGATTATCAAGGTCCAAATCGTGATGTTAATTGGCCACTACTTAGTTAAAATTAGCTAAATTCAGCACAAAAGAAGCAACGAAAGCCTGCTGCAATGTGATAAGAAGAGGAAGGAATTATCATCAACCACCTAAGAGGTTGGCCACTACTTAGTTAAAATTAGCTAAATTCAGCACAAAAGAAGCAACAAAAGCCTGCTGCAATGTGATAAGAAGAGGAAGGAATTATCATCAACCACCCAGGAGGCAGATTTCCATCTACCATCCAAGCAGAGTGGCGCCCTAGCATTCATTTTAACCTCTCCTCAGCAGTTGGAGGCAATCAGAAGGAGAAGGAAGCTTCACTGCACCTTCCTGGAAGCTGTCATCTGCATAGGAGGAGGATTTTGCCTTTCTCAGCAAGGCAAGCTCATTAAGTGCTCAAGCCCATACCGTCCCCTATATAAAGAGAGGCCATTCTCATCCCGAGAAATAAAAAACCAGCTCCTGCAGCTACAAACTTCCTTCGCGCAAAAAACCAACCTCCGTGCCAATTTTCTCTCTGGCTCCGCGCCATTTTCACCCTAGTCATCACGAGTTCTTCACTCGTTCTTCGTATTTTCCTTGATTAGATCTTGTCTCAGGACAAACAAACACTCTTTTAGTGTTTTTCTCTTGTTTCAATCTTGTCTCTGGACATATAAACACTGTACACGTGTTCTTCATTCAGAAATTACATATCAGTTTGTTATTTTCTTTTCAATTTCAATTGCAATCAAAACAGATCTCCTAGATCTGATCCGAAAAGAGAAGAGGCCCAGTTATGAGAAGTAGTTCGTGTGGATGCAATGATTTAGAGGCTCCGGTGTGACTTTGATCCAGTCCCCACAATCGTTCTGATCTTTTAATCTGTTGCTCCGCGCACCAGATCTTGTTTTTACAACCTCTTTGTCAATTTCAGCAAATTGACTAGCACGCCCTTACGCTGTCATAAAGAATTCTCCGCGAAAACTCTAGCAAGAGATTTTGGCGCAACATCTGTTTTTGGCACGCCCGGTGGGACACAACAAACAGTTTGTCTTCCCTCTTTGGCGCCTTCCCGTCTCTCTATCTCTCTGCATAGCCGGCGATCCCCAGCTCTCCGTCTCCTAGTCTCTCAGCAAGGTGTCCGCCTCACTCAAAGGTCCACACCAACTCACTTCCCTTGACACTTGAAGCAGGACAAGATATCAGATCTCTCCTCCTCCAACACCTCCTGGGTATAATTTCTTTACTTTTTTTCGTTTATTTACTTTAAGTTTTTTTTTCTCTCCACACAACACAGCTATGTCACCTAAGAATGGAGATAAGAGGCCTCAAGACTCCTCAAGCCAAAGCCCACACGGCTCTACTGGCAAGGAGGAAGAGGACTCTCCTCCTAAGCAGACAGATGCTAAGATGTGGCGAGCTCTCGAAGCCATTGCTCAGTCTCTTGAAAGGTTAACCACCTCTCAAGATCTCATAGTGCAACAGTTGGCTCAACAAAGAGTCGACTCCCAAGAGAACATCCAACAACTCATCAATAAGATGGAAGTTGGACTCGGGGGGCAAAATCAACAGTTGCCTGGCGCCCTACCTGCGCCAACTCCTCAGCAGGTGATCAACAATGAGGTGAACAACCAACAAGTTCCTCCTCCACCTCCTCCTCCTCTAGGAGCTGTCCAACCTGTACTTCTCCCTCCACCTATGGCGCCACATGTCCCTAATGGAGCTAACCAGGTGAGATTTCCACCTCAAGTGGAAGTGGTTGGTACCAACAACTTACCACCTCCTAGGGAGGGAGCAGTAAGGGGTGAGAATGAAATTGATCTCATCCCAAGACACCAGGAGGCAACATACCACGCCCCTGACAACGCAAAAGAGGAAATCAACCCTGATGGTCCTCGAGTTGTGGCCTATGTACCACCTCATGTGAGGAATGGTAATGGCAATGGCGCAAGGAATGCTCATCAACGCCATCCTGCTCCACGCCATCCACCTCAAGTTGCTGAGGTACAAGGACCAGTCAATTAGAACCACATCAGGGAGATGATTGAAGATATGATTGGCCCAGCCTACAGGAGAGTAGGCAGGCCATCCTTCCAGAAGCCTTATCTTGAGGAGTATGATAAACTCTATCCTCTCCCTCGTGGATATAAAGTCCCTGACTTCACTTGTTTCTGCGGAACTTCAAGTGAGCAGACGACTCTAGAGCACATTGCTTGCTTCACTGTGCAGTGTGGAGAAGCTAACTCCGGCTACCACAAGCTTCGCCGGTTTCCTAACCCTGTCACAGGAGCAGCTTTTACTTGGTACATCAACCTACCATCCAACTCAGTGAGAACCTGGGAGGAGATGGAGAGGTTGTTCCATACACAGTTCTATAGAACTGAACCTGAGGTCTTCATGGCTGACTTGTCACACCTCTATCAATAGAAAGGGGAGTCAGCTGAGGAGTACTTAGCTCACTTCAAGGAGCTAAGGAACAGGTGCCGCACACCTCTCCAGGAGGTAGAGTTCGTGCGCCTAGCTCAAAATGGACTTGACATAGAGCTTCGAAAGAAGTTCGAAGGAGTTGACTTCAAAGATTTCTTCGAGATGTCAACCAAGGTGACAAGATATGAGACTCTCCTACGAGAGGAGAATGAAAGAAGTTCATCTTATGGCACTTACTGTCAAGAGCCAAATTTTGAACTTGGAATAGCTGAGGTCAAAGCTGATTGGCCTATTGAGTGTCCATGTCTGATAAAGGCAGTAGTGAGACACCCTCAGACCCAGGAGAGGTTTGCTGCTATGTACCAGAGAAAAGCAGAGAAGAAACTTTATGATGGAAGCAAGACTTATTCATTTGACACCTAAAAAACAAATGAAGTCTTTGACTTTTTATATAAGTCTGGTATGATCAAGCTACCACCTGGACATGTCCTTCCTTCACCTAAGGACATCAAAGGGAGAGAGTACTGCAAGTACCATGACTCCTGGAGGCATCCAACCAACAACTGTACTGTGTTCAAGGACATAGTATAAGAGAAGATAGAAAGGGGAATACTAAAGTTCCCTGAGCCTCTCAAGAAGGATATGGGAGTCAACAAGGATCCTTTCTCAGCTCCTATACACACGGTTGCATTTAATCTTCCAAAAGATGGACAGCTAACCAGTGGGGATGCAAAGGAAAAGCAGGATTCTCTGCACCACATATCCTTACATGGACATGAGAGTGGCGCAGAAAGCAACAAAGAGAGAGATGCCTCCTACCTCCCAGGAGGCGTCACCTCCACCATAACTCCTGATGATCTTGCTAACGCCTTAGAAGAGGTGATGAACAAGATGGAAGCTAGAATACAAGAGATGATCCAGGAGCAAATAACCAAGAATGAGAATGGCTTCAAACAAGTGCAAGAAGCCATCTCTGTAATAGAAATAACACTCGGGGGGCAAATACAGCAGCAAGTGCCGCCACCCTTGGTCACACTACCTGAGTTACATCCACATCAAGTTGTCATACTCCATCCACACCAAGTAGCCACCCAAGTCTCACCTCTTGTAGAAGAAGTTGTTGACAAGGTGATGGCTAACTTTCGAAAGAATGGTCACTTGTCTACTCAAGGAAAGGCAAAAGGTGTGACCATGGTGCAAAAACCCTTGGATTATCAACTTGCTCAGCCATTAACTCCAAGGTCAGTGGCATTGAAACACAAGGCTCCTAGAAGAAAGTTGGAGTTTTCTCTAGGACAAAGAAGCAGGTGGCGCCATCCACTCTGAAGGTGACGCCACCCACCTACTCATCTGCTCCATCTTCATCTGGAAGGGTGCAATCAAAACAAACTCCAACTTCTCATGCACAACCAAAGACGGTCCAGTCAACTTCAAGGGTTCAAAGTGGTGTTTGGCAAAGGGTTGAACATCCCAAAATCTTTAGCCAACCTACTCAGCAAAATAAGAAGACTTGGAGAAGGAGAGAACTCCGTAAAAGAGCCAAAGCAAGAAAAGAAGTGGAGATGAACATGAACTCCATACTCCAGAATTTTGCTGCTGGCTCCACCACTTCCAATATGGATGATGGTGATGATGAGTCCACTCCAGTCAATGTAGATGTTGGTGCCACTAGTCCATCTAGTGATGATGCCACTTCTACTAGTAACACCACCCATATTACTAAAACTACTGATGAAAACATGAGTATGAGAAGTGGTGAAGATGATAGCACAAGTCAATTTTCTCATGAAGAGGACGAACACTTGGGGGGCAGTGAATATGGCGCCAAAACCATTGAGGAGGATGATGTCACCATTGACTATACCAGAGGTGATGACTGCGCTGAAAGTGATAAAGACAACTGCTCCAAACATGGTGAAGAACAACTTAATGAGAACAAAGTGGTCGGGGGGCAATTTTCTAACCACTCTGACTTTGAGGAAGTTGACAACTCCATAGAAGTCACCATCTCCAAGGGGATTGAAGACTCTCCTGAAATAAAAAAAGATACAACAAGTGTGGATGAGGTGTGTTAGGCACATACTTTCCTATATTTTATATGTTAAATTGATATGATTATGTGCCTATTCATATGTACTTGATGCTTAATTTATTCATATTTATGTTTTAGGTACATATTGGAGTGCTTCAAGGCAAAAGGAGCTAATTTGGAGTTATTTAGAACAAGCTGAAATTTTCCTGTTTCAACCTGGAGCGGGTCGAACTTGGCCCCTAACAGGGTCGAAACAGGGCTGCAAAATCAAAAGCTGGGATTTGAATTCAGTCGTGGGCTCAACCTCTTTTGGGCCTCATATACCAGTTGGACATTACATGTTTGGGCTTAGGAGACATTGTTATTGCTCAAAATTTCTATTTTATTGTTTTAGAATTTTAATGGCAAAATCGTAAATTGCCAAAAGTTAGAAAATTAGGTTAACATTTAAAAGGCAGCTGCATGCCTTAGGACGGAATTCAATTTTGGATTTTGAAATTCCAATTTTTGGCTTTTGCTTTTAAACGTAATTTCAAGGATGGAGGTT
Organism: Corchorus olitorius; assembly: GCA_001974825.2. Classification (NCBI taxonomy): domain Eukaryota; kingdom Viridiplantae; phylum Streptophyta; class Magnoliopsida; order Malvales; family Malvaceae; genus Corchorus; species Corchorus olitorius. Next base: position 11,630 of record AWUE01012839.1, read on the forward strand.
TTCTTCTTTCTTGATTATTTTGTAAACTTTCTTTTCTAGTTAATTCAATTTTGAGACTTTCAATCTCTTGGGTATTTGATTTGTGAGACTCTGCACTTATTCATCTATCTTGTAAGTATTTCAATTTTCTCTAAATTATTTGAATGATTTCATGCTTAATTATTTAGAATGGCCATCTATTGTAATTGGGTATGATTTCTATTGTTAGATGAGATTCCTATATGCAATCATAGGTAATCAAATCACAAGTAATAACTTAGAGTAGCCCTCTAAGAGAATCTTGAATATAGATTGAATGTTGCCTATATTAGTGAGCATTGTCTATTGTTGACTAAGATCTTTCTAGTTCTTAAAGCAATAAATTACTTGAATCTAGTAGACGCTTGGAACTAGGTTAGTATATTTGTTAGGATTTAGTCTGGGACTTGCGTCATGACTAATGAAGACTAACGAAAGATAGGGATTAATGGTCGATGACTTTAATCTACGCCATCCATTTATCAAGTTAGATATTAATTTATGCCAAGGATCAAAACCTTTTATCCCAAGAGTGCGATTGTCTTGAAATTAGAATAATTATTTAATTCTTTCTTTAATCTCACTAGTATTTTATTTTGTTATTTATTTAGTTTAGTTAATTTCTCCATAAAATCCTCCATTTAGTTTAATTCACAACTTTAGGAAAAGTAATTAAAAAAATAGTTCTCTGTGGGATCGACTCGTATTTACCCTATCTATAGGTTTTGTATGATTTTATTTTTGGTGGAATACGACTCCCATCAAGGTGCTCAGCCGACTTGATGCTTTGTTAGACAGGATCAAATCCGGTCCGGAAATCACGAAGGGAAGTCAGGGCAGAGAAACTTTGGATGTACCCAGGAGATGGCAAGCAATGCCAAGGGGGCAAGAGGAATGGTGCTAAGGACATTGTCCTCACCAAGTGCATACAAAGCTTAGTGGACAAAGCCGCCCCAATAGCAAATGCGGCCTACATAAAATTAGCAAGAAATTGTTAATTTGAAGTACTACAAGTTGGTGAAATTATATTTTACCACCTTAAAATTATTTCATAATTTTTATTTTGGAAAAAATATTAATTTATGGCTGCCAAAATTAATTATGTTAATAATTTAAGAAATTAAAATTAATTTTTGGCCTAAATCAATTAAATAGGCAAAAAACCCTAACCCTAGGGACATAATTGCAAGCCGCCAAAATTCCAATTTTTGCAATTTGGGGCCGCAGCTTGCTAGGGTTTTCTTTCCTCATCAAATTAGGTTTTCATGCTTATGAAATCTAACCTAATTATGGGAGGAAAACAACTAATCCTAATCAATTTTGGCTAGATTAAAAATCTAGGCCGAATTTGAACTCAATTTTTTGGCCAATTAAGGCCGAATATTGTAAATTAGGGTTTCTAACCCTAATCGATGAATCCTAGCCCTAATCCTATCAAATTAACATGATTTCATGTCATATAATACATGATTATATGCAGCAACATGTTGATTGAAAGATCTATGGCAAAAATTAAATCCTATGCCGAAAATTACATAATTTTTGCTAGGGTTTTTGCCAATTTCTTCACTAAATTAATTTGGTTTCTAAATCAAATTAATCCTCTAGATTCCAGCAGCTATAACACCACATAATCATCATCAAAGTCGACATCTACATGATCCTTGCCAATGTTTTTGGAAGCCTCCAAGAAAAGGGAGCTGTGGCTTGAATTGTTTGGCATGGAGGTGGATCGGCCTTGATGATTTTTGTTGTTGAGATCTTAACTCTTGGAAGCCATTGAAGCTTGAAAACTTGCTGAATTTTTCGGCTAAGTGTGGTGCCAAGAGGATTGGTCGATGATGCTAAGGAAAAATAAGAGGAGGAATTTCGGCCCAAGACCAATTTCCTTATATACAAGCTCAAATCCTTTCCTTTTAATTCAAGGACTTAAGCTTGGGGGGGAGGGGGGGCATTGTTTATACCTCAATTTACAATTGATGGTAAATTGGTCTTCACATGATTTTTATCAAGATGAGTGGTCAAGATTTGATTACAAATCCTGAAGAAACTTAGTTTCTGCACCACCCTAGTTCTAATTGAATTAGGAAATTCTTGTAATTAATTAATTAAGGCCGAAATTATTAATAAATAATGATAATTTTGAAATTATTATTATTATTTCCATATATGCCGCCCAAAAATAGGTGAGTGGCAAAGAAAGTCAATCGGAAGCAGTTTCCTTTGATATTGCTGCCGGCTAGGGAGGCAAACAAGCAAAAAAGGAAAAATTGCTTGTCATCTGCCCATGAGATGAAAAATACCTCATGGACATACATAGCAAGGCCTAAGTCGTCTCCCAATCAAAGAGATATTTTTCTTTTCCTGCAGGGAGGAGGCAGAGAGTTAAAGTTTGTCAGCAAGAGAAACATCTACGCACGTGAGAGAGGCATGAGATTTTCAACCTCACACCTTCTCCATATATTCGGTCAACCATAGTAGAGTAATCGCCTAGCCTCCTCCCCTCCTCGGGAGGCGAAATTGCAACTTGTATTTTGTTCAATTAAGGACAAAATAGTAAAATTGATCAATTGAAGAGGCTAGAGGCTGCGATTTCTTCCAAAGAGCACACCATGATGATCCTTTAACTATGTAGATCATCTTGGTAAAATTTTACCTCATTCTGACATCGGAGTAAGAACTTATGCCCGGTTTTCAGTTAAGGACATTTTCGGGAGTGAAACCAAATTCACCATGATAGAGAGCTCGAATTCACTTGAAATTTTTTCCATAGTCTTATGGAAATAATCTAAGCCTACTAGTGAAATTTTGGTTGAATCTGAGATCGTTTGCAACTTTTGCATTCTTTTCAGTTAAGGACATGTGGCTTTCTCACCCCGGTTTAAGCCATTTTCTTAATTAATTATTATTTTCATGATTTGAAGTGCTAAATATGGCTAAGTATGAGTAATTTCGTGGCTTTGATGATCAGCACAAAAGAAGCAACGAAAGCCTGCTGCAATGTGATAAGAAGAGGAAGGAATTATCATCAACCACCCAAGAGGCAGATTTCCATTTACCATCCAAGCAGAGTGGTGCCCTAGCAGTTGGAGGCAATCAGAAGGAGAAGGAAGCTTCACTACACCTTCCTGGAAGCTGTCATCTGCATAGGATGAGGATTTTGTCTTTCTCAGCAAGGCAAGCTCATTAAATGCTCAAGCCCATACCATCCCCTATATAAAGAGAGGCCATTCTCAGGTTTCAGCAGATTCCGCATCTCAGACATTTCTCCCGAGAAATCAAAAACCATCTCCTGTAGCTACAAACTTGCTCCGCGCAAAAAACCAAGCTCCGTGCTTATTTTCTCTCTGGCTCCGCGCCATTTTCACCCTATTCATCACGAGTTCTTCGTATTTTCCTTGATTAGATCTTGTCTCAGGACAAACAAACACTCTTTTAGTGTTTTTCTCTTGTTTCAATCTTGTCTCCGGACATACAAACACTGTACACGTGTTCTTCATTCAGAAATAACAGATCAGTTTGTTATTTTCTTTTCAATTTCAATTGCAATCAAAGCAGATCTCCTAGATCTGATCCGAAAAGAGAAGAGGCCCAATTATGAGAAGTAGTTCGTGTGGATCCAATGATTTAGATGCTCCGGTGTGACTTTGATCCAGTCGCCACAATCATTCTGATCTTTTAATCTGCTGCTCCGCGCACCAGATCTTGTTTTTACAACCTCTTTGTCAATTTCAGCAAATTGACTGGCACGCCCTTACGCTGTCATAAAGAATTCTCCGCGAAAACTCTAGCAAGAGATTTTTGGCGCAACAGAAAGAAATAATTAGGCTCAAACGGGACAGCAAATGGATAATTTTCTCACAAGTGAAGGGAATAGAAAAATGGCCATTTATCATCTCAAGTATGGTTAGTTTTTACTAAAGAGCAATCTTTAAGCAAAACCCAATTTTGAAAACAATTTTTCCTAAAATCTTTATGAGTGTCTTAAATGCTTAATGTTACTATTAATGTTCTTCTTCTTATTTCTTCTTCTTCTTTTTTTTTTCAAATGAGAATTTCATGAATGATATCATATCTCACCCACACAAATTACAGTTTAGAGATAACTATGCCCAATTTCTTTCACAATGACGAGCCATATCATGTTTTCACATAAACCTCTATTTCTTTGTGCATCATATCACGGAATGAAGTAACCATTGCTCTCTGATATGTGGCTCCAGCATTCTTCAAATCGAATGGTATCACCTTTCAGCAAAAGGTGCCCCACAACCTGAAGGTGGTTTTCTCCATATCTTCAGTGCCATCTTGATGTAATTATACTCAGAAAACCTGTCCATAAATGAGAAGACAGTATGACGAGCAGTATTATCTGGCTTCATCCGTCTTAGTTTTGGTTGAACAGGTTTGAATTCAGGCTCTATTGGCACCCTGTGAACCACAACATTCGTATTCAATCCCAGCATATTCTCGGAGCAAACCCACTAACTTTTGTTTTTCTGAATTAGTCAAAGAAGAACTAATTTAACTTCATTTTGTTCTCATTCATATCCCAAATTGACTAATTATGTGGGTTCTTGATGGGGCATAATTTATTTCTTCTCTTTTTCAATAAATCTCATCAAATCAGGGGGAAGAGTTTGGTCATCTTCGTCATCAAGTTTATCAGTATTCACAAATTTTTCAAAGTCAAATCCAGGTCGATAACTTATATTGTCTTTACATTCATCAATTGGAGATATGGGAAAAAGAAATATGTATATGTATAATAAATGAATGAATATGAATATTATAGACAAAGAAATTTTGATGGAGAATCATAATGCATTGCATTCGACCATTTTATTGAAAAGAGAAAAACACCATACTTAAACTGTCTTCCTTCATTAAAAATTAAAACAACCCAAGAAAAAGTTCCATAAATTCAAAATAACCCAAGAAAAAGTTCAACAAATTACATTGCATCCATCAAAATAAGCCATCCCATGACCTCTCAATTGTTCATAGGGGTCTTCAAGCAAACAATTGAATCTTTGCCATTTGTTCCCTAATTATTTTTGTTGCGTGCACCTTCCTCTTCCTCTAGCTTGCCATTCTTAAAGGAGATATCTATCATCTCACCCAACACTACCAGATCAGTAATATCCTTATTGATACCGGACAACAAGTAGCCATAGTACGGGGGCTTGAAGGTATTGATGAACAACCTGGCTTGCTCTTTATCACTAATTGCAGGAAGAACTTGAGATGCCGCATCCCTCCATCGTTGGGCATACTCAGTAATAGTTTCTGTTGGCTTCCTCTTCATTGTCTGCAAGCTCCATCGATCAGGGACCAGTTTAGACATATGCTTAAATTGAGCAATGAAGGCTCTACCAAGATCCTGCCATGAACGAATATGATAGCGATCTAACTTGTTATACCATTTGCCAGTTGACCCAGTTAAGCTATATTTGAATATGTGAATCATCATCTTTTCGTTGTCCTTATAAGCAGCTATCTTCCTAGTATAACTAATCAGATGTTCCATCGGGCATTTTGTACCATTGTACTTCTCAAACTCAGGCACCTTGAACTTTGGTGGAATCACCAATCTCTCCACTAAAGTCAATTCAGACACATCCACATATCCATATGCTGTGACTCCCTCCATTTCTCGCAACCTTTCATTTATGCTAGTTAGCGCTTGTTGATCTCCAATATTTCCCAGGCCATTGCCCCTCTCATTGGTCTTCTCTTGATTAGGAATAAGTACTGGCTTGGAAGTAGAAGGTACTTGTAGTTGTTGGAAACCATACATTGGTGAAGATTGAGGAACAAAGGGATATGATCTAAATGATTGAAAGGTATATTGAGGAAGCATATGGGGAACTGTGGCATGTTCAAGCCCAGATGATAGTCCTAAATTTGAGTTTGGTTCGGAGCCAGGTGGATATACATCGGTTGTCTCAGATTCAGAAACCTCTGGTGTCTCCTTTCCTTTCTCCTTAACAAACTTAGCCATCATTTCCATCATTTTTCTCATTTGGTCTTTCATTTCATCATTCGCTTTCTCCAAACGTTCCATTCTAGCATTTTGCTCTTCTTGCATCGTTCGTTTCTTCAATCGAGTATTGTAAGGGTGTTTGGCTGTCACTTCCCGACCTGGAGTCGACCACATGACAGCCGCCATCTTAGGTGCACCAAAAGGCCTCGCGAAGCAAACCAAAGAACAAAGAAATTCAACTATTACTTAGAAAATGACACATTAAGCTTTTATACAAAACTATCAGATACAGCGGAAGACTTAAAATGACACCAGTGCATCCAGTGAGACAACTTCATCATGGAGACAAGACGTCTCCCATGAAGTTTGCAGAAATGTCGAGTCCAATGCAAACAGAGGTCCCTGAAAACACAACAAGAATTTAAACGGGTGAGTATTCGAAGGAATACTCAGTGAGTGCAGAGAGCTAACTAACATCGCATTAAGAGTGAAGTGCATGGCCAATCTAAAACACACAATTATAAATCGGATGCACAATTATATTGGGGCTTTTTAATAACAAATCAAATCTAAGGTCATCACCTTTATTAAGTCAATACATATGAAACCGATCTCATTTACCAAAGCATTTCAAAATATAGTCATATACATCAAAATCATACTCTGTACGTTAATATCGTATACATATCAAAGACAACATTAAAACATCCATTCAAAACAGTAGCCCCAATATATAAAAAAAAAGCCAACAGTCATAAAATAGACACGAGTAAGTACGTAAAATAAACAATTATTTAAAGCAAATCAATTATGGCCTGTCAATTTAGAAATACGCAGTAAAAATCATAGATTCCTTTACCGTATAAAAATATATGTATGTACCAAAATAAGTTGAGCCTCATTTTTACTTAAATCAAAGCTGCAAGTATTTGGACCAATGCCAAGAAAACATCTCTGGTATCTCCTTGCGCCAGGGTGGATCACCAGAACCGTCAAGGACTAATTTATAAACAATACATAATATTTTTGAAATCATTTGTTTGATAAATTCGTTGATTAGCAAATCATAAAATCATATAAAACTCCATAGCAAACGTCATAAGAAAATTTTCACTGATTTCAGGTCCAGTCCTTGACGTTGGCGTGGGTTTTGCTACTTGGCACTCCATTGCTACACCCACCAATTTCCTTAGTGACCTATCTCCGCGCCCGCCACATAAGGCCACACTTATCCACGCCCCTCAAAAGGCGGTCCGTGGACTACTTAATCAAAGAAGAGTTGTTGCAACACTCAGAGCCCTAGGCTCGTGCCAAAGAGAATCATCACAACCATAAATACATTGGCTCACAACCATAAATACATTGTCAAGACAAGGAAATAATCCATCACATATCATATCAAAGCATAATCATGTATCAATAACATTGGCTCACATTTCTCGGATCAAATCAATGACATTTACAAGTAACAAATATTAGAACAGATCAAATCATGCAACATGCCATCATGAGATTTCACCATGCACTTAAAACCATATAAGAAAAACCTTGTAAAATCATGTTCTTAAAACAATATTTATAAACACATGAGAGCATTTTCCAAAACGTTTTTTCTTAATGAAATGAAGCAAGCTACAAAGCACTCATAGTTCGGGAGGTTCGTATACTCCTGTTAACTTCCTTGCGGACGTGCCAACGTATTTTTTCCCCTTTCGATTCGAGTCCTAATCATTTGGGAGCACGAGATAATTAGAACAAATATATCAACTTTCTAGACAAACTCTATTTTACAGCAAAAATTTTACGTGGCAACACTTCACAAAAATAGTCACATCTTACTTGATTCTCTACCAAATCATATCAAACCACATCCATTTGAAAGATAGTTCATTAGACTAAAATTTACTCCAAAGAACCATCCTCAAATTCGGCCCATAACATATTCAAAATTTAGGTTGATTCCAATTATTTCCTAAAGTGTTCTGTTTTTGGGGTAAAATTACGCAGCTATAGAAACGACCACTTTTCTCTATTTCAGACTTAAAATCACAACTTGGTTTCTTCTACAAAGTTGTAGAGGAGTCAAAACCCTATAATTTTGGCACAAGAATGACTTATTTTAGATTTATAGAGACAGAGTTATGCCCCTTGAAATCTTCTGCAAAAATGAAATTGATACAATATTGTCCTGCCATTTACAGATTTGCGATGCTTGGGGAAAACGAGCATAACTTAATCAATATTCCACCAAATCAGATGATTCCAAAGCTAAAAGAAAGCTAACTCCTTGAACTAATAATGATTCCAAAGAACCCCTCAAATTCTCACCATAGCCATATCAAATTTAACTTCAAAGTCAGTTTTCCAGTTTTGGACCTCATTTCAGTGACATTAACTTCTGAATCTCATAACTCCTAATCCAAGCAAAATTAGCCAAAACGTTATTTCACAAATGTTGTTACAAATTCAATTTTCTAAAAGACTGGAAATTTGCATAATTTTTGCACTTCATTTACTGCCTCAAAAGTTAAGAAACCGAACCTGTAGATATCCTCAACTTCAGAATTTGCTAGCTTTAACTTATTTTAAGTAATCAAATCCATATTTCTTAGCACTCAAACAAAATACAGTAGGAACATACCAATACATTCAAACCATGATCACAATCTCTCAACCACAGTCTTAACCTTATCATTTTCCGTACTAGATGTAACCATAACAATTTATATAGTACTTTAATCCATTACTTACCAAGCTCCTTTTTGGCAAATGGCAAAAGAATCTAAGCTAATAGATGATCCTCCTCACAATGCCGAATGCCCCCTATAACAATCAACATCCAAGACTTAGAAATTCTTGGTTACACTACAATATATATGCAACTAAAATTTTCCAAGTCATCCTCTTACCCATCTCTTTGCTAGTGGCCTAAAGTACCCAAATTGATGTGGGGGAAATACTTCTTTAGTTGAGATCTTCCACTTTCTATAGTTGCATGACCTTTTTATTGAGAGAATGAGCTGCTAGGGAGTCAAGTTTCCATGGAGATAGTTATTCTCTAAAGAGTGTTAGGAAAGAAAAAAGAGAAGGAGAGGAAAATTGGAAATGAAAAGCTTTAGTGGTTGTTGAGAGGAGCACCCAACGGTGGGTGGGAAACATTTAGATAACAAGATTTTCTTTTTCTTTTTTTTTTAATGCCCAATCAAATTGCTTCTAATAGATTTCATGTCCCCTCACTTTTTGTTCAACATGCAAACCACAATAGTTTAATTTCTTTCGATTAGCCCCTTCTAAAATTTTAGAGATTATGACCCCCCATTCTCCATTTCTTCAATTTAAATATTCATGTCCTAACTTTTTTTTCTTTTACGGTATTACAATTCTACCCTCCTTAAAATAAGTTTTGTCCTCGAAACTTCATAGGTAAATTAATAACTTTACTTCAGTATCTACTGTGAAGCCTAAATTAATATTTACCTAACTTAGAATTTTATTAAGAATTTTATTAGGGAATTAAAATTGGAAAGTGGAGGATCAAAATTGAAGGAGAAATCTAAAGATTTGGGTCAAATTGAAGGAAATAGAAGTTATGGGGAGAAATAAGTAATTTAGCCTTTATTATAAAATCACACCATTTATTTTTTTCTCTCTTCTCCCTACCCGTGCAAACTTTATTTTCTTATTCTCTCTCTAACCGAAATTCACATTTCTCTCTCTCCCTCTCTCTAAAACCTATCCCTCAAATCCTTGCCAAATTAACATGCAATTGCACCTTTCGATTCCTTTCACTTCCCTCAAACGTTTCTTACCAAGAAGATAGAAATTGTGTTGTAAAATTGGTTTTTGGAAGCATGAAGATGGAAGCTACGGGTTGGGGAAGTATTTGAATTGGGTAAGAAATTAGATGAGATTTTTTTTTTGTTTATTTAAGTTGGTTTGGTGTCGAAGAAATGATTATTGACTTGGTTTTTGTTGAATCATGAAGAATTAAACTTTGGTGGAAAGATGAAGTGAAAATCCAAGTTGGTAAGTATTTTGAAGAAAAATAATTTGTTAGATTTTGATGAATTTTGTTGTTGATTTGAGGTATGGAAACTTGGGTAATGCTTTAATTTAGTGTAGAAGTGTGTTTGGTTTGAGATTGGAGTAAAAATGGTGAAATATTGGCTTGAAATGGTGGAAATGGGATTGTTTGGGTTCATCGGAATCTGGAAAAAATCCAGATTCCATTTGCCGGAGCTACTGGCCAATATGGCCAGCAGCCCCAGCCTGTTGGGCTGCGCTGCTGGCTAGCTGGGCAGCGCGCGGGCCTAGCTGTGCTGGCCCAATTAGTTGGGACCTAAGCCCAAACGGCTTAGGCCCAACAGGAAAAAAAAATGAATGATAAAAAGAAAAGAAAAAGAAGATGAAAGGAAGGATGAATGGGCTTAAGCCCAAATTGGAAGAAAAAGAGGAAAAGGAAAAGAAATAAGAAAATAAGAAATTTTTTTAGGAAAGGAAAATGAATTGTTATGTGGGATTATTATATTACCCTTGGATGGGTAAAATTACCAAATTGCCCTTAAAATACTAAATTACAAAATTACCCTTAGAAGAGGAATTAAACAAATTCGATGACATCAATAGCGTTAATAAATCCGAATCATTCTTGTATTAATCTGTAATCTACTTATGATCATAAAATGTCTGTTTCACCTTGGAGTGGGTAAATTACTATATTACCCTTAATTAGTAAAAGTGTGCTAATTTTTCCTATCAAGCCACGATTTTGAAATCGGTCAGATTTACATTGTGAAATAAAGCATATAAAGTATTGGAATTATACATAAGCAGTAGAAAAACTACTTTACCCCTAAACATGAAATGACCATTTTGCCCTTAGTAGAAAAAGTGCAGTAATATATTCCGTTGAGCTACGATTTCGAGACCGATTGACTAGGGTCAACAACTATGACACGTAAAGAATGTCATTGTACTTCGAAAGAGTAAAATTACTGAAATACCCCTTGATGGGCAAATTTACTATTTTGCCCCTAACAGTGCGGTATATGTAATAAAGCTTTCGAGAACGCACCTTCGGGATTGGAAATCTACAGTATTGGAACCTTTTGGGTAAAATTACCATGTTACCCTTGATTGGTCTAAATTACAATTATGCCCTTGGTCCAAATTACAAAAACTACCCCTAAAGGATTGAAATGAAAGAATTCGAATATGTCGCTTACATCAATAAATTCGTATATACGTTGTGGAACCTATAATAAGTGTGAATGACCATTTTACCCCCGAATGAGTAAAATTACAACTTTGCCCTTAGAAAAGGATTTGATTTATCTAATCACGTAATTTGAACATGTAAGGTTAAAAGATCACCGTAACAGCTTTAAGATGTCTAAATTACTATTTTACCCTTAATATGTGAAATTACAGCTTTGCCCCTAACGGCTAGAAATGAGTAAATGAATTCTAGAAAGTGTATTCAGACTCTGAAACTCGTATTAAACCCTATAGCACATAATTAGACGTGTTAAACTCCTCGATATTAGACTATGGGTTTGGGTTATGTGTTTATTGTGATTTTATTCTATATTATTTTTCTGATTTGGCATTTTGATTTATTATCCTGGTTTCGATTGATTGACTTGGTTTTACTCTGGTTTATGACTTTGATTTATGATATTGATTTTAATGATTTCTTTGTGTTGGACGTGCTTCTCAATCAGACGGCTGAGGCGTTGATCGAGATATCGGCTAGGCTCACAGTGGATTGACTTTGGGGGTGTACGAGTCCCCTGAACTGTGAGTGGGCTGTCCTTAACGGATAACCCGTTGAGGAACTATTTTATTACTGTTTTATTAAATTGTTTTATAAATGGTTTTAAATAAATTGTTTTGGGTGCATGAGCAATCTTTGAAAATGATTTTGAACTGTTGCTAAGTACACGGGGACTCGTGGATTGGACGCAGTTCAGGGAGTACGTGTGGCTAATTTGGTTGTATACTAGCTAGTAGTTAGACGTGATTAGCGAACCATGAGTTGAGTTTGGATCCACATGGTTCGTCGCTCCAGGCCCGACATGCCATATTTATTTACCGGTTTGGTGTGTGCATGGGAGAGCTAAATTGGGTGTGCTGCGGCCACCACGCAGTACCGGATCCAAGCTAACGTCAGGGGAACGGGCTTGTTTGGAAAAATAAGAAAAAAATGATATTTTTACTAGCTATTTGATGATGACAAAAATGCCCCTGACGGTTCCGGAGGTTGACTCGGGCCAAGGTCACTCCGGATAGGTTTTATTGGCAGCCCATTTGTTTATGAAATGATAAATGATTTGTTGTACTTGATTTATTCCTGACCATGTTTTTATAACTTGGTTTTCTTATCTGTTTTGGTTGTGAGTGCACCCCACCCTCTTCTGGTTCTCTTTTGAGGGTGGCTCACTCACTGGTACATTCGTGTACTCATCCCTCAATTAATTGTTGTGTTTTCCAGGGTAGTTAGGACTCAGCATTTCCTTTGACGGTCGAGTCGGTGGTGTAGGCTGTGATCCCTGGTGTTAGAGGTACTACTCACTACTTGATGGGTCCCACTGGCAGTGTCTTTCTTTCATGATATCTATCTCTCCTTGTTTTGGGTTTGCATCTACTCCACTATTTTCTCTACTAGTATTTATTTTCCTATTAAATTTTGGAGTATTTTTACTAATGTGTTCGATTTTGATAATTCCGTTTTAACTCTGATTTGAAAACAGTTATTATTTTAAAATTTATACTCTATTTGTGTATTCCCTATTTTTATCTGGTATTGACGCTTCGGGGAGCCTTGGTGCACGTGACCGGCCGGCACGTGTTTCGAGGTACCACGGCGGTTGTCCGTGCTCGACTTCCGGGTCGGGGCGTGACAACTTTATTCGTATCAGAGCATTTGGTTTTATCCTTGTTTTATAAGTCCAGTGGGACTGTACTGAGTTTAAGATAAGTTCCGGACACTTAGGTGTCCATCTTCCATTTCAGTTTACGTTTTGTTTTAAAAAAATCAAAAATGTTTGGTTGGCTTTGTTTTTAAATACTAACTTCATTTCTTTTCAACTTAATTTTGTTTTAATTTTATATTCTATGTGTCTCTTCCGATTATAATTGCTTAGAATTTTGAACTCGATTCTCTTCGTGTAGAATCATGCCACCTAAACGCGATCATAGTTGACAAAGACATCCTCCCCTCAATTCGTCCTCATTAATAGGTCGAATGGAGGAAGAAGAATCCTCAGACCATTTGTTCCTTATGCAAGGTGCTTATAGTGGAAATCCTCAAACTTTTCTATTCCACCTGTGGTGTTTCAACCTTTGCCGTATCCGCGTACGCCGTTGCCACCTATGTCTTACCAACCCATGGCTTTTCCATCCATGTCGTTTCTGCAAGTGAAACCTTACCATGTTGGAACCTCGAGCTTGTCTATCTTGCCTGCTGATAGATTGAGTTTCCCGAGGCAATCAGGATGTACAATGTTTAACGATGATGTAGGTCCTGTAGAAGCTCAGAAATAGCTGACTCAAGTTTCAGATGATTTTACCAAGATGGGGTTAGATGATGCTGCAAAAGTAGAATTTGTGAAGGGTTTTCTTGGTGGTGTTGCTTGGACTTGGTGGCAATCAGTTAGGAAAGAATTTGTGGGTGAAATAACTTGGAGTCGATTTGTTGCTGAGTTTTGTGTAGAATATTACACCGTCTATAACAAAAACAGTGCTACTAAGGAATTTTTCGAATTAATTCAAGGATCAATGTCGGTGGAATAATATAATATTAAGCTCCAAAGGCTAGCTAGGTGTATCGAGCTGTCATATGATAAGGATATATATTATGTCCACGATTTGCGTTTGGATTGAGAGAACAGTTGAAATCGGCCCTTGCCATTAGGCCTGAATATAACAGCTTCGTTGCGGCAGCCAAGCAGGCTGGTTTAATAGGATTTTTAAAGGTAAGAATAAAAGACAACAACACGAATCTTCCTCTGATCAATCTTCTAAACGAAGTCGAAGTTCTGGTTCTTCTAGTGGAGCTTCATTAAATAGCTATGGAGTTTCTCCCCAAGCCCATGCCTCCCCACTTGGCAAATTTGCTCAAGGGACTAGTTTTGGCAATCGAGTTCTAAGGGGAGTAATATTTGTAAGAATTGTCGTAGTGAGCATGATGGGCTTTGCCCTTTCCCATCCCTATGCCACCAATGCGGTGGTAGAGACCATCTCAAGAGAGATTGTCTGATTTGGCAACTTATTAATGACATTTCACAGTGGAGTAAAGTACATTGATATCAGTCCTCGAACTCTTCCGCCCTTTAGGTTCAAATAAAACAATTACTGAGTTTTCTATGATTGTTGAAAGTTTGTAAACTATAAGATATTCTTTAAACTTAGTATCATTCACAAAGTTAATTGGGATATAGTGATATTGTGTTGGATATGTGAACTATGTAGAGATCTTGGAAGCTCAAGCATTAATTATAAATATTGGAAATGCTTACGTTTTTATCAACAGATGTGGATTCGAGGCCAATAGTGGTATAATTGAATTGAGATAATTTTTGAAGGATTAAATTGACCAAAATACGATTCTCGGAGAGTTTTAATTGGTTTAATAAGACATTGGAAGTATTGAATTCAAAGTTTGATTTGTAGCATTAATTTATGTTAATTTGTGTATTAATTTTGTGTGATTGTGTTATCGGAAGAGAAAATATTGATTTTAACTAGATTTCAGGTCTTGGACATTTAAAATAGTTTGGCTAAATATTACAGAGGATATTGAGTTAAACTCTCAGATGAGAGTCGAAGGGAATATGAATAGCAAGAGATTGTATGTTTATGTAGATTTTTGAATAAATATAAGGTATTTAATTGTAAACTGAAGTATACTTTGGATGTAATTAGTATTAAGATTGGGAGTCACTTTCATTGTGGAAGAAATGTTTTGGATGTCTACTAACTATAAGGACCTTTGGAATTAGAGACTTGGAAACGTTGGAATTGGTAGTAACATAGAAGGTATAAGCATATTGTTAAGAGTTTGGCAGTTGGCTCGTGATGGTCAAGGGGTTATGTGGGTGATTGTTAACAAGAATATCAAAAATGACATTTTTTGGTCTAATTTGAGGAAAATTTAATCAAAGAAGTTAGGAAACTTTATAATATGAAGGAAGTAATGGTCATAAGATTTTACAAATGTAGACATGGTAAGTGAAGTTTCATTTTTATACTGCCTTTTCAAAGATGTTGCAATGGATAAGCTTTGTAGTACATGGTTAAGCGTATCATTGTGAACGTACGAGGGATTTAAGTTCTTACCTACCGTGTCCAAGTGGCGTTGATTGTGTTGGTTGAGATTTTAAGAACAACAAGATTGATATTTAGATAACTCGAAATGGAGTTTAAGGATCAAGTAAAGTTGAACTTAAGCACGTATTAGAGAACCGTTTAAGTTGAATGAGGTAAACAAGAAATTGAAGAGTTAACAAGAATACAACGCTTCTATCCTTTGTTTGAGACAAATAAGTACCTATCCAAATTTCGCGGACGAAATTTTCTTTAAGGAGGGGAGAATTGTGAAGCCTAAATTAGTATTTACCTAACTTAGAATTTTATTAAGAATTTTATTAGGGAATTAAAATTGGAAAGTGGAGGATCAAAATTGAAGGAGAAATCTAAAGATTTGGGTCAAATTGAAGGAAATAGAAGTTATGGGAGAAATAAGTAATTTAGCCTTTATTATAAAATCAAACCATTTATTTTTTTCTCTCTTCTCCCTACCCGTGCAAACTTTATTTTCTTATTCTCTCTCTAACCGAAATTCACATTTCTCTCTCTCCCTCTCTCTAAAACCTATCCCTCAAATCCTTGCCAAATTAACATGCAATTGCACCTTTCGATTCCTTTCACTTCCCTCAAACGTTTCTTACCAAGAAGATAGAAATTGTGTTGTAAAATTGGTTTTTGGAAGCATGAAGATGGAAGCTACGGGTTGGGGAAGTATTTGAATTGGGTAAGAAATTAGATGAGATTTTTTTTTTGTTTATTTAAGTTGCTTTGGTGTAGAAGAAATGATTATTGACTTGGTTTTTGTTGAATCATGAAGCATTAAACTTTGGTGGAAAGAGGAAGTGGAAGTCCAAGTTGGTAAGTATTTTGAAGAAAAATAATTTGTTAGATTTTGATGAATTTTGTTGTTGATTTGAGGTATGGAAGCTTGGGTAATGCTTTAATTTAGTGTAGAAGTGTGTTTGGTTTGAGATTGGAGTAAAAATGGTGAAATATTGGCTTGAAATGGTGGAAATGGTATTGTTTGGGTTCATCGGAATCTGGAAAAAATCCAGATTCCGGTTGCCGGAGCTGCTGGCCACTATGGCCGGCGGCCCCAGCCTGTTTGGGCTGCTAGGCAGCCTGCCAGGCCAGGCAGCAGCGTTGGGCCGCGCTGCTGGCAAGGTGGGCAGCGCGCGGGCCTAGCTGTGCTGGCCCAATTAGTTGGGACCTAAGCCCAAACGGCTTAGGCCCAACAGGAAGAAAAAAAATGAATGATGAAAAGAAAAGAAAAAGAAGATGAAATGAAGGATGAATGGGCTTAAGCCCAAATTGGTAGAAAAAGAGGAAAAGGAAAAGAAATAAGGAAATAAGAAATTTGTTTAGGAAAGGAAAATGAATTGTTATGTGGGATTATTATATTACCCTTGGATGGGTAAAATTACCAAATTGCCCTTAAGATATTAAATTACAAAATTATCCTTAGAAGAGGAATTAAACGAATTCGATGACATCAATAGCGTTAATAAATCCGAATCATTCTTGTATTAATCTGTAATCTATGTATGATCATAAAATGTCTGTTTCGCCTTGGAGTGGGTAAATTACTATATTACTATATTTCTACGATTTTGAAATTGGTCAGATTTACATTGTGAAATAAAGCATATAAAGTATTGGAATTATACATAAGCAGTAGAAAAACTACTTTACCCCTAAACGCGAAATGACCATTTTCCCCTTAAGTAGAAAAAGTGCACTAATCTATTCCGTTGAGCTACGATTTCGAGACCGATTGACTAGGGTCAACAACTATAACACGAAAAGAATGTCATTGTACTTCGAAAGAGTAAAATTACCGAAATACCCCTTGATGGGCAAATTTACTATTTTGCCCCTAACAGTGCGGTATATGTAATAAAGCTTTCGAGAACGCACCTTCGGGATTGGAAATCTACAGTATTGGAACCTTTTGGGTAAAATTACCATGTTACCCTTGATTGGTCTAAATTACAATTATGCCCTTGGTCCAAATTACAAAAACTACCCCTAAAGGATGGAAATGAAAGAATTCGAATATGTCGCTTATATCAATAAATTCGTATATATGTTGTGGAACCTATAATAAGTGTGAATGACCATTTTACCCCCGAATGAGTAAAATTACAACTTTGCCCTTAGAAAAGGATTTGATTTATCTAATCACGTAATTTGAACATGTAAGGTTAAAAGATCACCGTAACAGCTTTAAGATGTCAAAATTACTGTTTTACCCTTAATATGTGAAATTACAGCTTTCCCCCTAACGGCTAGAAATGAGTAAATGAATTCTAAAAAGTGTATTCGGACTCTGAAACTCGTATTAAACCTTATAGCACATAATTAGACGCGTTAAACTCCTCGATATTAGACCGTGGGTTTGGGTTATGTGTTTATTGTGATTTTATTCTATATTATTTGTCTGATTTGGCATTTTGATTTATTATCCTGGTTTCGATTGATTGACTTGGTTTTACTCTGGTTTATGACTTTGATTTATGATATTGATTTTAATGATTTCTTTGTGTTGGACGTGCTTCTCAATCAGACTGTTGAGGCGCTGATCGAGATATCGGCTAGGCTCACAGTGGATTGACTTTGGGGGTGTACGAATCCCCTGAACTGTGAGTGGGCTGTCCTCAACGGATAACCCGTTGAGGAACTATTTTATTACTGTTTTATTAAATTGTTTTATAAATGGTTTTAAATAAATTGTTTTGGGTGCATGAGCAATCTTTGAAAATGATTTTGAATTGTTGGTAAGTACACGGGGACTCGTGGACTGGACGCAGTCCAGGGAGTACGTGTGGCGATTTGGTGGTATACTAGCTAGTAGTTAGACGTGATTGGCGAACCATGAGTTGAGTTTGGATCCACATGGTTCGTCGCTCCAGGCCCGACACGCCATATATATTTACTAGTTCGGCGTGTGCATGGGAGAGCTAAATTGGGTGTGCTGCGGCCACCACGCAGTACCGGACCCAAGCTAACGTCAGGGGAACGGGCTTGTTTGGAAAAATAAGAAAAAAATGATATTTTTACTAGCTATTTAATGATGACGAAAATGCCCCTAACGGTTCCGGAGGTTGACTCGGGCCAAGGTCACTCCGAATAGGTTTTATTGGCAGCCCATTTGTTTGTGAAATGATAAATGATTTCTTGTACTTGATTTATTCATAACCATGTTTTTATAACTTGGTTTTCTTATCTGTTTTGGTTGTGAGTGCACCCCACCCTCTTCTGGTTCTCTTTTGAGAATGGCTCACTCACTGGGTACATTCGTGTACTCACCCCTCAATTAATTGTTGTGTTTTCCAGGGTAGTTAGGACTCAGTATTTCCTTTGACGGTCGAGTTGGTAGCGTAGGCTGTGATCCCTGGTGTTAGAGGTACTACTCACTACTTGATGGGTCCCACTGGCAGTGTCTTTCTTTCATGATATCTTTCTCTCCTTGTTTTGGGTTTGCATCTACTCCGCTATTTTCTCTACTAGTATTTATTTTCCTATTAAATTTTGGAGTATTTTTACTACTGTGTTCGATTTTGATAATTCCGTTTTAACTCTGATTTGAAAACAGTTATTATTTTAAAATTTATACTCTATTTGTGTATTCCCTATTTTTATCTGGTATTGACGCTTCGTGGAGCCTTGGTGCGCATGACCGGCCGACACATGTTTCGAGGTACCACGGCGGTTGTCCGTGCTCGACTTCCGGGTCGGGGTGTGACATCTATTATATATCATTTTTGCCTTCACAATACATTCCTTACAATAGACCATTACTGAACCTTTGTTCTTCTTCACTTTTAGTTCCACTTAATTACCATGTCAACTAGTAGTTTCTTGGACCATTTCAAAATCTTTAATTTTCCATAGACAAGCTCCCAACAATTTCCATATCAATTAAACCATATAAATCTCAATCCTTAGTACTTAATTAGTCTAATTTGATTAAACAAAACTTAGATATCAACTTAATTTTTGAATCCTTACTCTTAAATACCATCTTCTCAAAAATTAGTATGTAAAGCATCCTTATAAATCAACATTTGGTACTAACCGGTTCAATTCCTCATTATCTCTCTTGACTAAATCTCCAAATACTCTCAATATTGATACTCAATTTTATATCCTTCACCCACAATTTCTTCTCACTTCCAATTAAAAATTCTTCACTATTCAACTCATTTCCAATATTACTTATAATCATATGTAATTCACCTCTATATGAGATCAACTCAATCCGTTACACAATATTCATGGGAATTATATCCTCTAAGTATATATTCATCCTTAAATATTCAATTTAATCAATCACGTTTTCCAAAAAAAAATTTAGAACAAATAGAGTATCAAAACCTTTAATCCAACTCATTTAAGTCTTCTAAGATTCATCAATACTCCAGTAAACCCAAAAATTTAATTTAAATATCTAAATCCTCTCAAAATTAATCTAGATCAATTCTCCAAAATTAATGTCATAATTATTTCCTCAATGTTAGACTTACAAAAATAAAATCATAATAAAATTTAGATGGATATCGATATTAGAGCACAATCATTAACTCCACAATTAAATACTTCAAATCCTAAAGTTAATCAAATACTCAATCATATCATCGATCTAGGTTATCGAGTTTTCAAACTACAACAACATACAAAATACACATCCTTAATACACTACTTCACATCTAATACTGTACTAAACATCAGTCACCATCTTGATCTTCATCCTCGCTTGAATGGCTCTAGACATATTGGTTTTCGCTGGGAGAATCTACATCATATTGACTTTCGTCTGATTGAACATCTTCAGGTGCAAGCTCTAGTTGTCTAGTTTGGGTCCTAGTCAAAGGTTGACGAGAACCTTTAGCAAGTCCCACTTGATTCCATATAGGACAATAAATCTTAAAGTGACCTTGTTCACCGCAATGATAACATCTTTTGGGTTCAAGGCATTGTCCCCGATGATACTTACGACAATTACGACACCGTGACACCTCAGAGTCCTTAGCCTTAGATTTTTTACTTTTTCCAAAAACACCATAGTTAACAGATGACATTTCGAAAGAAGAGGAAGAGTTACTCCTAATCTTCTTGGAAGATTGCCCTGATGAGGAATTAAATTTCTCCTTTTTCTTAGAAGGCCCTACACCACCAGACATGAGTTTCTTTTTAATTTCCAACAAGTCTTCAATATTTTGAGCTGTATCAACACACTTTCTGAAATCATCTTCTAAGACAAGGATTGGTGTTTGCTGTTTTATATCCAAGTTCAAACCATCTTTTAGTTTTTGGTTCATTAACTCACCATTCCTTCGAATGCTCGTCTCATGCCTTGCCAATCTCTTTAAATTAGTTTCGTACTCTGTGACCAACATGTCACCCTGAGTCAATTCTATAAATTCACGAACCTTTTTCTTTCGATCATATCTATTATAATACTCATTATTAAATTCGTCAACGAAATTCTTCCATGAAAGTGTTTCAGTTGATTTGGCCTTGACGTCTTCCCACTAATCTCTAGCACTTCCACTTAATAGCCTAACTGCTACCCTCAACTTCTCAACATCTGCCAAACCCATATCTTCCGTTACATTAGTCACCAAGGACAACCAATCTTTGGCCACATCTGCATCTACAACACCCTTAAATCTTTTACAGCCAAGTGTTTGTGCTTCTTTCACCATCCTAGCTATTGGGGAAGAAAAACTACCAGACGCGACATGGAAGTAAGGTGGATAAAGAGATTGAGGAATAGATCCCTGAGCCATTTGTGGCGAAAGAAAATTCACATGTGATGGAGCTTGTGCAGCATATGCATTCCACCACTGGGCATAAGCAAGATTTGGGATGTAAGTTGGAGGTGGTTGTGGTTCACCAGCTGGGCCATGGGGCGCTGGAGAAACAAAATGATTATGTGGTGGCGGGGCATTTTGTCTTGACTTTCCACGTTTTTGAGGCATTGTTCTACAAGAGTAGAGAAAGATTTTAATTCAAAGCCGTAATAGTTTTTCTAAAAACAACTAATTGAACAAAACTCTCGTTGGACTCGACTTGGATCCACTGAACACTTTCAAAATCCATTTGTAGACATTTTCGAAAAATTTTCAAACCATAACAAGCTCTGATACCAATAAAACTGTCACGCCCCGACCTGGAGTCGACCACATGACAGTCGCCACGAATCCTCGAATAACGTGCCACCATCTTAGGTGCACCGAAAGGCCTCGCGAAGCGAACCAAAGAACAAAGAAATTCAACTATTACTTAGAAAAAGACACATTAAGCTTTTATACAAAACTATCAGATACAGCGGAAGACTTAAAATGACACCAGTGGATCCAGTGAGACAACTTCATCATGGAGACAAGACGTCTACCATGAAGTTTGCAGAAATGTCGAGTTCAACGCAAACAGTGGTCCCTGAAAACACAGCAAGAATTTAAACGGGTGAGTATTTCAAGGAATACTCAGTGAGTGCAGAGAGCTAACTAACATCGCATTAAGAGTGAAGTGCATGGCCAATCTAAAACACACAATTATAAATCGGATGCACAATTATATTGGGGCTTTTTAATAACAAATCAAATCTAAGGTCATCACCTTTATTAATTAAATACATATGAAACCGATCTCATTTACCAAAGCATTTCAAAATATAGTCATATACATCAAAATCATACTCTGTACGTTAATATCGTATACATATCAAAGACAACATTAAAATATCCATTCAAAACAGTAGCCCTAATATATATAAAAAAAAGCCAACAGTCATAAAATAGACACGAGTAAGTACGTAAAATAAACAATTATTTAAAGCAAATCAATTATGGCCTGTCAATTTAGAAATACGCAGTAAAAATCATAGATTCCTTTACCGTATAAAAATATATGTATATACCAAAATAAGTTGAGGCTCATTTTTACTTAAATCAAAGCAGCAAGTATTTGGACCAATGCCAAGAAAACATCTCTGTATCGCCTTGCGCCATGGTCGATCACAAGAACCGTCAAGGACTAATTTATAAACAATACATAATATTTTTGAAATCATTTGTTTGATAAATTCGTTGATTAGAAAATTCATAAAATCATATAAAACTCCATAGCAAACAGTCATAAGAAAATTTTCACTGATTTCAGGATCAAGTCCTTGACGTTGGCGTGGGTTTTGCTTACTTGCCACTCCATAGCTACACCCACCAATTTCCTTAGTGGCCTATCTCCGCGCCCGCCACATAAGGCCACACTCATCCACGCCCCTCAAAAGGCGGTCTGCGGACTACTTAATCAAAGAAGAGTTGTTGCAACACTCAGAGCCCTAGGCTCGTGCC
>AWUE01012840.1:0-13557 GCA_001974825.2 Corchorus olitorius
TTTGTTTTAAGAAAAAGAATAATAACCTTTCTCTCTGTGGGATCGACCCCTACTTGCCCTAACTATCTTTAGTTAGTAATTGTTGGGATTTTTATTTTTATGATTTGCTGACGACCGATCATAAATTTTGGCGCCGTTGCCGGGGAGATTGTTTATTTTCTTTTTCTTTTCTTTTTCTATTTGATTTGCACTTGATCTTCTCTGTTTTGTAGGAAAAATCCAATGGCGCAACAACGTTCGTTGAGAGAGCTGAATTTCAACAGTGAATTGCCGCCACTCTGCATTGACTATCCAGCCGTGGATACGTCATACAAGCTGAATTCTGGAGTGATCCGCATGCTGCCAACCTTTCAAGGAGAGTCTCATGAAAATCCTCATGAGCACTTACAAAATTTCTTTATATGGTGTGCTGCAACCACTGGGATGCCGGAAGAACAAGCGAAACTTCGAACTTTTCCTTTAACATTAGAAGGAAAAGCAAGAAGTTGGTTCTTGACTCTGCCATCAAGATCCATAACTTCTTGGAAGGAGATGGAGGCCGTGTTCCTGAACAAATACTTCCCAGAGGCCAAGCGAGCTGACGTACGGAGGAGAATCACAACCTGCCAACAACAACCTGAAGAGAAGTGGCACCAATACTGGGAGAGATACAACCAAATCTGCGCAAGTTGCCCTTACCACAACCTAAGTGAAGCATTGCTGATTCAGAACTTCTACGATGGGCTTCTCTATGAAGATCGCACCTATGTTGATGCTGCTAGTGGAGGAAGCCTAACACTCAAAACCCCTGAAGAAGCAAGGAAGCTGCTCAACACAATGGCTGAAAACATATACCAGTTCAATACCACTAAGGAAAACATGTCAACCACGCCATCAAAGCACGAGAACGAACGATTGAACAACCTAGAAGCAACTATGACTTCGATAGCTGCTCAACAAGGAGATTTGGTGAAGATGGTTACAAACCTAATGACTATGCTTTCACCGAAGACTATGCAACCACCTTCATGTATACCTCAAGTATGTATGAATGAGCGCATAAATGGGTTGAACAATACCCAAGGATATGGAGTCAATTCAATCGAAGGAACTCAACAGCGATATGAACAAAAGCGGAACTTACCAGATGTTCCGCTTCCACCTTCCATATCGCCACCTCCAGCACCTGCTTTCTCTGCTGCACCACCACCTGATGCCGTGGCCAACGTTCAATCGCCAAGAAGAAAGGGGCTTTCGACCAAAAACAAGAAGAGTCAGCGCACTTCACCAGCAACCGCTGCTCAAATTCAAGCCGAAGAAGAATGGATGGAAGAGATGCAAGAGAAGTATGATCCAATACCTTTCCCTCAAAGGTTTGCAATGCAGCTCAATTCACTACGGAATATAGAGGTAAATATTCCATTGCTTGATAAAGTTGTCAGAAGACCCAGGTACGCAAATTTTCTCAAAGAATTATGCATGACTAAAAGTAAGTTTTCAGAAAAATATGCCTGCATGAATGAGAATGTATCTGCTGCATACCAGAGAAAACTGTATCATAAAAGTCATGATATAGGATCTTTTTCTATTCCTTGTAAAATAGGAAAGAATCAGATAGAAAAGGCCATGTGTGAATTTGGATCTCCAATTAACATCATGCCTTATTCTGTCTATTCACAATTGAAAATTGAACCTGTGACTAAAACTGATCTGACTATACAATTTGCTGATAGAACTAACATTAAACATGAGGGTTTAGTTGAAGATGTTTTAGTGCAGATTGGAGATTTCGTTTTCCTGCAGATTTCTATGTCTTGAAGATGAGTGAAGATGACCATCATCTACCTCATTTGCCGTTGCTGCTAGGAAGACCTTTTCTTGCCACAACCAGAACAAAATATGAAGTCCAAGATGGAAAACTCAGCATGGAATTTGATGGGAAACTCATTGAATTTAATATTTATGAGGCCATGAAATCTCCTGCTGAGATTCATTCTATCTGTGCCATCGATGCCATTGAAGTTTGTTCTGAACAAGTTCAATCACTTCACCATGAAGATGAACTTGAATTGGTACTTACAAGGAGCCTAGATGAAGAAGAAATCGAGGAAGTAGAAGTCCTGACGCCAGAAGAGGTAGCCAAAAGCGCAAGGGAATATCATGAGGTATCGATCGAAGCAACATCATCATGGGAGGAACCCGTCTATCCTGAACCAAGTAAGGTTGAAGGTGAATTTCATGATGTTGCCGACATTCCAACTGTGAAGGAAGTTGAAGGAGTGTCAAGTGAAACAAGGGATGGTTTGGAACCATATGAACTTGATTCGACAAACTTCTCACAATTTTTCTTCAATGTCGATAGTGTTCCTAGCATGGCTGGCGTCCCTACTCCACTAATGGAAGTCCCCAAGATTGAGAAAGCAAATATCAAGATGGACATCCCTCCACCTTCTCCTCCGAGATTTGTCAAGCCAAAAGAAGAGCCACCAGATGATGAGCAACTCGGACATCTCAAGCCAAAAGACACAATCGTGCTGAATTCTGTTGACAACCAGCTTTTGGAATATGAAGATCAAGATTTCTTGGGAATCAACAAACTTCTTGAGTCTGAATGCTTTGAAGATATCAAACACGCGGAAAGGATATCTATGGAGCAATTCTTTCTTGAGGACAAGAAGATTAGCCAAGACGAGGACACTTTTCAAAGGCACGTAGGGAGTAATGTCAATCAAGAATGCCGAAAGCACCCATTGCATCAACCAATCACGGCAGCAAAGATGGCATTATCATTCCTAGCTATTCATGGAGTCGCCCTCAACAAAATTGGTTATTTCTTTCCTTATCTTTTCTTTTATCTTTCATATTTTTGTGCTCATATTCTTCGAATCTCATCATATTTGCTTTATACTTTGAAGTGGTATGATCCACCCTAACAAAGGGAGAGGAAGAAAAGGAGTCGAGCTAATGACTTTAAACAAGCGCTTGTTGGGAGGCAACCCAATTTTAATTCCTTGAATAATTAATTTTACTTATTATTATTTTTAATTTTTACACTAATTCTTCTTTGAGTTTTTGCTTGATAGGAAATTTATTTTGAATTTTTCAGTCATTGAAAAATTCACCTTCAGGATGGAGCAAGCAAGCAAGCAAGTGAGCACGAAAGCAAACAAGCAAGCAACCAAGCAAGGCCGCAGCGCACCAGGCCACGCAAAGAAGGCCTGATGGCACCGCCTAGCGCCCTAGCAGCCTAGCAAAGCTGCTCGAGCAGCGGCCCAACAGCAGCAGCAAGCCGCTGCCTCCAGCGGAACGCAACAAGCTTGCTTCCTCGAGGCAGCTTGCTTCCGCGAGGCAGCTTGCTGCCGCTGCTGCATAGGCAGCGCGGAGGCCTATTGTTGCCAACCAATAGGCCGAAGGCAGTGTTCCAACAGCAGCACCTAGCTGCTGCCTCAAGCGGACAGCAACAAGGTTGTTTCCGCGAGGCAACTGCTGCCGCTGCTGCGTGAAAACAGCAAGCATGATACCGCTGTTGCCTCCAAACCAATAGGCCGATGGCATCTCAAGCAACCCAAGTAAGCCGATAACTTCCCCTTTCTCCTTCCTTGCACCATAGTCCTATTCTACATAGGAATATACTTCATAATTGCACAAGGAGATAGATGACCTCCTCCTACAAGGTAATGAATTCCTAGTCCAGGTATGTTTCTAACTTTTTACTCTAACTAAAACTTTTTAAGAATAGGATTTGATCACTATATAAAGTAATCAAGAAAAGGAGAATGAGGAAGAGCTTCACCCTTTCCTTGTTCGGTGCAATCAAATTAGTGATCAAATTACTAGCTTAAGAGATGATTTTAACAACATAATTGGGAATTTGGATGACCTCTTCAATTTATTGGAGAAGGCTATTCATAAACCAATTTAGGTTTAGTTTTTCAATTTTAAGTTTCTTGTTTTTAGATTTAAGATTTATTTTTATGCATCTTAGGATTAGTTATCTAGTTTATGCTTTAATTTTAATTTTCCTTCATCTTATGTCTTTAATTTTCAAGTTTCATTAATAAACTATCTAGTTTTATTTTCCTATCACTTTAATTTTCTATTGTCTTCTATGATTGAGTAATTATCTTCATCGAGGCCGCCCAGGTATGTTTTCTTGAACCCTAACTCTTTATTTTTGGTACGATGCTATTGCATGCTTTGTTTGATTGCTTTTACATTGAGGACAATGTGAATTTTAAGTGTGGGGGGGAGAATACTTGATAGGTTTAGGTTTATTGCTTGAATAATTGAGTCATATGCTATTTATTTGTATGAGAACTTAGGATAGAAAATTGTTTGTTTTTGGATTGATTATTCCCCAATTTTTAAAAATTTATTTTCGAATTAAAAAAAAATAAAAAAAAGTTTTGAGAATTTCGAGTTTTTGAATTTTTCATGCATAAATTGATTAATTGATTTGATTATGATTGATGAATGCTTAGAATTCTAATAATGTTTGATTTATTGATTGAGTTATAGCATGTTGTTTGATTTCTTAGAATTAAAAAATAATTGAAGTTTGTGATATGATCTTATTTATTAATTGCCTATATGATTATCTATTTCTAGAACTTGTGTTCAATCTTGATTGAAATTATGATTGAGAAAGTATGCCATGGATATATGTCAAGAATAAGTGTGGGGGACTATCTCTATTAAAGGGTAATTAAAAATTTGTTTTCATAAAAAGAAGTGTTTTTCATGATAGAGGAGAAGAGGTATTTCTGTAAAAAAAACAATATATATATATATATATATATATAAAATCAATCCATTGTTGTCACTCTTTTCTTAAACAAAAAGAGTTAGTAACCCTTGGAAAGAGGATAAGAGGCAAAGAATTACAGAAATATTGTCCCTCTTAAAAAAAAAAGGAGTCCTTCTAGAGTGCTAGTAGCCTCAAAAATGGGAGTTAGTAACCCCAAATCATGAACACTTTGAGGTTAGTAACCTCAATTTTTTTAAAAAAAACAATTACCCTTGAAAATCCATTATAACCCACAATGACCCTTGATTTATATTTATGACATTGCAATCTTTTGAGTAATGGAGAAAGAGAGGAAAACATGAGCTTATAGAAATAAGTAATTATAGAAAGTGAAGAATGGTAAGTGATTAAAGCTACTTTGATTATGGCTACTTAAGAATGATGATGCTTGTTGTTTCTTGATCTTTGGATTAAGTATTGTTATTGTTCTTTGTTATTTTGATTTCATGATTGAATTGATTCTTTGATGTATGTATGAATTCAAATTGATTTCTTGAAAAATTGGTTATTGATTAACTTACACATTGATTTGCTAAGGGACTAGCAAAGTTCAAGTGTGGGGGAAAATATGATCGAGCCAAAAACAACCCTATTTGTATGGCTATTTTATTATGTTTTGGGGTCTATTTATGCTTAAATATATGCTATTTTGTTAATATTTGTGATTTGAGTCTTTATGAGATGTGAAATTGATAATTTGATAATTTTCACTAGTGTTATCTGCCACGACTTTCCCTTTTGTAAACTGATGCATCATTCCAGTAGCTGCTCTATCTTGGCATTCGTTGCCTCCTCTCGGCGCTGTGCTTCTTCATTTCTGCGCTTGAGTTCTTCGTCTTTGCGCCTGATTTCCTCTCTCAATTGCTGAATTTCCGTGGCCTGCTTGATCGAGCCAAAAACAACCCTATTTTTATGGCTATTTTATTATGTTTTGGGGTCTATTTATGCTTAAATATATGTTATTTTGTTGATATTTGTGATTTGAGTCTTTATGAGATGTGAAATTGATAATTTGATAATTTTCACTACTTTTGGAGCTATTTTGATGACTTTTTACACAGATATGAGCAAAGTAATTTTAAGTATAGATTTGAAGATTCGAAGTTCGTGTTTGAAGACTTATTGAAGACAATTTGAAGATTTGAAGACCATTGAAGAATTATTTCCAAGAAGCAAGAATTGAAGAATGGAGCTTTAATTGCGAAGGATTGAAGACAAGCCATGAAGAAGCCCAGAAGCTAAGGAATTTTGGATATTTAATATGAGAAAATACTCAGCCCATATAATTATTAATTGGAATTAAAATCCCAATTAATGACTCCTATATTCAAGGAAATATCCAAAATCCCGTAGATTCCCGATTCTACTCCTAACAGGATTAGGATTCAGGCGCAGTTTTGGTAGAAAAATCATAACTTTCTGCTCAGACCTTCGTTTGAAGCCCATAAGTACTCGTTGGAAAGCTAACTCCGAGATCTACAACTTTCCTTTGAAGTCCAAGACCCATTTCTGACGTTTTCAAGTCCAAAAATGCTGTCGAAGTCCCTACACGAATTCAGTAAAATTTCAGGATCCTATTTTAACTTGGATTCTACTCTAGGATGACTTTTAATCTAACTTGGAGTCTAAGTTAGACCCAAAACTGACTTAGACCCCTTTCCAAGTTAGGATTGGAATTCTTAGGGTTATTTCCACTATAAATAGCCACCTCCTGTAACACAAATCACATACCTACATACACATAATTTTCTCTTCTTCTTTTTCTCTTCTAGTTCTAGTTTTTCTTCTAGTTTTAGGGCTAGGGTGCCGCCACCCTCTCTTTGCATAGAGAGGGGCGGCAACCCTAGGTTATTCAAGAGGAGGATTTCGCCTTCAAGTCCTGTAAGTTTTCTTTGGATGCTCACTCAATTTATGAGTGAGTAATCCTTTTCTTTTCTCCAATGTAGAATTTAATTGATCTCTTGACTTATATCATGGTGAGATTTTGTGCTTTTATATGAAAATTAATAGGGTATTTCTTAATATCTTTGCATGAATTCTATGTTGCTTGTTTTGATAGATTGAAGTATGCACTTTCTTGATAAATTAAATAGCATTAGCTAAATTAAATCTTGAAGGATCTTCGGATTTAATTGTTTGGTAGCAATTGGAAGCGAAGGATCTTCCTTCCAAGGGATTTAAGAATCTTTGACCAATTTTTAATTGCCCATTGTGCTTGTAAATTACTAGATCTTAATGCTTTATTCTTGAGTAATTATCACACTGGATCAAGAGGTAATTATTTAAAGAGTAAAAGGGATAATTCACACTGGATCAAGAGTTTTATCTAATTAAGGTAATTTAGGATTAAATTTCAAGCAAGCTATCCATTGTTTTCATAATTTTTAGATATCAATGATCCATGTTATTGTTGTTAAGAGGGGTATTAATTCTATGTTGGAGGTTTCTCTTAATTATTTTCTCAATTTGTTTTCTGCTTTCTAATTAATTGTTTTCTTTAATTTTCTTGATTGTTTTCTTAGATAGTCTTAATTACTAGTTTGATTTGATTTAATTTTACTCTCAAAATCTTCTTTATTTTATTTGTTTTGTTTTAAGAAAAAGAATAATAACCTTTCTCTCTGTGGGATCGACCCCTACTTGCCCTAACTATCTTTAGTTAGTAATTGTTGGGATTTTTATTTTTATGATTTGCTGACGATCGATCATTGCTCGTCCATCCTTTTGGCCTTAGATCTGGTATTGTACTGCTGGGTTTGCTGATATATCTTTCTGGGTGGAGCTATCTTTTTTACCTGAATTTATTTTGGTTGTTAGTAATTAATTTTTATTTATCAGTTTTTCAAGATTTTAAGGGCGTGGAGTCCCTCCACGACTTGGTAGGAACTTCCACAGGTCAAAAGCCGTGGCCATTTACAATTTTGTTAACAATCAAGGCCCTAGTCCTTATGCCAATGATGCAAATGAATGTTATGATGTATGATCCTACTGAGTCATCATTCAAGATAGAGGAAGAGAGTTGGGATTTCCTGGTCTTGAAATACCATAACTGCCTATTCTTCATTGATAGAGAGCATCTTTAACCACGCACCATCGTTCATAAAGCAAGAATAATTTAATTACAGGCCATTGTCTTAAACTGAAAATTGAATCAAAAATACTTGTACAGGCCTTGAATTGTTCACAAATAACATTGTCACTAGAATACTACTTTATTACAAAAGATTCAGTACTGTTGTTTTCCCATGAACTGTTGGAAGTAGGCAAGAGCTCCATTGCATTGGCCGATGGTGTTTTCCAAGAAGTCAGCTACTGGTTGAAGGCGTCTGCCAAATGGTGCCATGCACGGCAATATATTCCCAGCCTGGTCCTTGATATCTTCTATCTGTTGCAGCCCGATTTGGATCTTTTCTAGCAAGAAGCGAATCTGATCGCACCTCTCTTGATATGCCCTTTGCTGAGAAAATCCTTGCTCTCTTAGGTCATACCAATCAGCTTTGAGCTTCCCATATTGCTCCTCCAAGTTGCTCAGCATCCCATTCACTTCCTCAAATTCTTTCTTGTTCAACCTAGCTGCCTGCTTGTGGAACTCTAAATTTGCCTCTGTCTGTGCTCTGGATGCTTCAGCTGCCCTTACCTAGGCCCTTTCTGCCTCCAATTCATCTTGGGCCCTTTCCCCTTCCCTTCCGACCTTTCTTAAGTCGCGGTCTAGGGTTTTCACTTGCTAATTTCTTATAAAGCACTCTCCTTTCTCAAAATCCAGCCTCTCCTTGAAATATCTTGTTGCGAGTTGGCTAGCTTTGTTCCTCTTTGTCAACCTCGCCACTTCTTTGCATTCAATCTTAAAATCCCCTTCAAGCTTCTGATTCTTAGCTTCAGCTTTTTCTTTCAACTTCTTCACATCCTTGGCTTCTTCCTCTGCTTCCTTCAGCTTTGCTTCCATCTCTCTGGCCTTTCTTTCTGCCTCCTCTTGTTTCAACATCAGCTGTTGGTTAACTTCTGCTAGTTTCTGGGCTTCACTGCCATTTCTCTCTCTTTCATACTGGATTGTCAATCTCATAACTATGTCTTCCATTTCTTCACTCACTACGGCATTAGGATCAGTGGGGGGAGGTACCTTAAGATCTTTCACTCTCTTGCGGTGCCAATCCGGTTATTCCGGTGTCACCCGAGTAGATCTCCCGAATTTCTTTACAAAGACCATATGCCTGAGTGTATTCCTTAGCTCCTGGGCCCTTTGCTTGGAACGGTCTTCCCCATACTCAAAATCGACATTGTTTAACCCATGAGTAGCTGGAATGAATTGGTTTGCTCCATATTGCCTCCTAACCATTATGGGAGAGTAACCAGTGACACCCCATAACCCAAACAAAGGCACCTATGGGTTAGGTCCACAAAAATAGGCTACAGAAGTAGGATGGAACCACGGGGCAACCCAATTAATCTGGTCCACTTTGAGAGTCCCTAGAAACTTCATCCATTGTCCCTTAGTCTTACCCGCGTGCCATTTGCTAGCAAGGAACTCTTGGATTGGGTTTGCTTCTTCCCCAAGATGGATTGGCAGAGTAAAGTGAGACTCGATGCATTCAAAGTGTCCCTTGAACCAAATAGTCAGCAACTGTGCACAACCTTTGAATTGTCCCCCTTTTAATCGACAATGATTAAGAGACCTGATAGTTTCTGCTATAATTACGAGGACTGGATTATTCCCTCTTTTGATGGCATCTACTAGATGGATTACGTATGAGTCCACCTATCCCAATGCTTTAAGGAAGACTACCATTCCATATACCAACACCACCATGATATCTTGCCCCTGAGGAGTGTTCGGGTTCTCCCTCACAAATTCTATAAGACATTGTGCGGCTAGCCCATCTGAAAAACCCTTGCTCTTCCAATACTTATCATACACTGCCCTTTGCATACCCATGAGATCTGCTAACACTAATATTGTTGTGGACTTGTTTCCTCTCATAAAGACTCTAGAGTTTTCATCAATGGCCTTCAGTCTCAATAACTGGGCGTATTCTTCAATAGTTGGGACCATATCGACTTCATTAAATGTGAAGCATCGATAAGAGCGGTCCTAATATGGTAACATTCCCCTGATCATGTTGTCATCCACCTTTACTTTCTTAAGTTGTACCACTGCTCCATATTTTTCTGCAAACTCTGACTCGGTCATCTTCATCTTCATCCATAGCTTGCGAAGTTCAGTGTAGTCATTCTGCTTCAAGTCCAAGTGGACCATGTCAGGTACCTCCATTTGAAAATTCCCGAATAGGTTATCTCCGTAGAGTCCCTGAGCTATCTCATTCCGGTGTTGGACGTGAGCCAGGTGACTGTCCCTTAAGTGCTCTGGGACAAATGACTCCAGGTTGTCCCTATCCCGCATCATCTTTCTCTACCTTAAATGATGAGTCAACCTATGATGCCGTGCCACAAAATGCAAAAAGAAGAAAACAAAGACAAAAGGAAAACACGAAAAGCAAGTTAGTATCATACAAGGGAAAAGAGTGCTAAAATTCAGACAAGTAATAATATACAAGTGCCCTTGGAGTATCAAAACATTTTTTATTTTTTTTGAAAATTTGAGCCCTAGGCTCTTATGGGCGGGGAGTCCATTTATCGGGGTAACGTGATTACCCCTTCTACGGTTCATTTAAGAGAAGTAAAGATAAAATGAATGTTCCTTTCGTGTACCGGGTTTACCCTCACATGTTTAGCTCTAGCTAGGTGGGATATCGCTCATGGTTTCTACATGCTGGGTGAGGCTTTTCACAGTTCTAAAGGCTCCCAGACTGTCCTTACTGACGCCTACTTAGGCTAGTAAGGCCCCCAATCCTTACCCATTATAGGCTCACTGGAAAGAGTTCAGTCTGAGTGGAGGTTTTTCACTAAAAACCCGCACGGTGACTATCGTCACACGAGGGCTAGCTACTTTGCTCCTCCTAAAAGGGTTAGAGCTTCGGTGTAAGCTCATGCCTATGCAAGTGCAAGTCTTATTAGTGAGTGTGTGAAAGAACATACAAACCTTTAACACGACCCAACCCAACTACTGAACTACCCCCAAAGAAATAGTGTAAATGATTAGACATATAAATGCGTAATCAGAGCATGTACATGAGCATAAAGATAAGCATAGACAAAAATAAATGCAAGCAAACAACCAATTAAAGAAACCCTAGCCCACTCTAAATTAGAACTCAGTTTGACTCTCTAGAGGTTTCCCCAGTGGAGTCGCCAAGCTGTAGTAACGTTCGAGTCTGGGGACTATGCCGAAACGACTTAAAAACCGGAGTCGCCACTAATCTTTTTTACCTAGATGTGATTAGCCACCTATCAAATTATTAAGTCCAATCTCAACCTAAGCTTGACGAAGGCGACACTAGCCTAATAAATGATCCACTTAATCCAGAGCCTAAGGGTTCGGGAGTCTAGTACGCGTGGGGAAGGATCAGCACCCCCACAACGCCCGTCAAATTGACGGCACTGACTAACCTAGGTTTCACTCATGAGTTTCTGTTATTGGTTGTAATTGCTCCTAAATTTTAAGCGATTTAAAGAAAATGAATCTTTTGTTTGATTTTGAAAACAAAGTTACACAAGCATGAATAGATTTCATATATTGAAAAAAAGTTTGGGAACCAAGACTTTTGCATACTCAAAATGACTCTTATTTGGTAGAGAAACCAGAAATAGGAACTTCCCCTTTCTTAAAGATTAAAAACAAGGTGGGAATCTTCCCCTTTTGCAATTAAAACTTGGTTAACTGATTTTTGGATTTTGGAATTCCTTAGGAAACATATTCATTTTTATATTTCGGATAATCTTTTTTATCATTTTAATTTGTTTTAAAACCTCTTCTTAATCTTGAAAATATTTGATTTGAGTTTATTTATTTGGGATTGGAGCTTTGAATCACAAAAAAAATCTTCCTTTTAGTTCTAACAAAACAAATTTTCAATTTCCCCTCATTTGTCTCTTTTATTCCTTATGACAAATCATCATTCATTTTTTTTTTAAAGAAAGCAAAATTTCCATTTTTCTTTTAGCTATCCCATTTTATTCCCTTATGACAAAAGTCCTTTCTTAAATAAGACTCAAACCTTGATCTTTTTGGAAAAAGAAACAAAACTAGTTGATATCCCTTTTTCCCTTTTTTTTTAAAGAAATTAGTCTTGACTTGAACTTAAAATTTTAAAAAAAAGAACCAAAATCAATTAAAATTTTTGGATTTTCAGAGATAAAATGTTTCACTTTAATCTTAACTTTTAATAATCCATATTAATTTCAGTCTCTATATGCATGAATGCACGTGATGCATGGATTCCGATTAATATAAGTTTTATCGGGTAATTATACGAGGAACACTGTCCGGGTGCCTTCCACTCATACTGGTAAGACCCCCGCCCAGATGTCCCAAGCCTAGGGGCGATGAATTGAGACCGACAATGGCTGTACAAATCCCAACCATACAACCCATCATCGGGTCATTTTAATTAATTCGTAGGTCATGGCATAATTAACAACATGAAGAAGCAAAATTTAAACATGGATGCACATGCAATCTACTTAAAAGCTTGTTTCATTTTATTCCGCATTAATTTGAAAGTTAAACTATGAACAAAATCTCAAGCCCAACCTATGAATATAAACTTGTACCATTAGTGAAGTCCAAAACAAGTATTCATGTCCAAACATATACATACATAAGCCCACACAACTAAATTAATTGATTAAAAGCACTGCCCAACAAAAACGCAGAGGCCCAATCCGAAATCCAAGGCCCAAGGAATAACAATGGTCAAAGTCCAAACAAAAACATTTAACATAAACAACCAAAGCCCAAGTAACAAATTCAAACCCAACGAAATCTAAAGCCCAAGCCTTAATTAATTGAAAATTAAAACTAATTTCTAAAATTAAGTCAATCATAAACGTCAGGGACCTAATTGAACCAAATCGAGGGACCTAGGTGAACACGTTGGAAAGGTGTAGTCTTTATGTGAATGAAATCAGAAATTATGGTCCCTAAACGCATTCAATTACCGCATCTAGGATCTGATTGACCGAAAGTTAGGGACTAAATTGCATGAAGTTCTAAAAATTATCAACCTAAAAATCTAATAAGAAGTAAATTTTCACACAATCATAATAACAATTAAATCACATCCGAAAATGGCTAAGAAAAATTCAAAAATGGTAGATACTATATATATTTCATCTTCTCCCTTCATTTTTTCAAACACTCACCTATGAAACCCTAGACCAACCGCGCCGCCGCTGCCTCTTCATTGTGCCGCCGTGCCTGAGCCTACCACCACCGTCGAATGGGGCACAAATGGCGCCGAAAGCTTCCTCTCAATGTTCTAAGCCCGAATCCGGTGCTAGTTTCCCGAAATCTGCCTTCCAAAGCCCTAGATCTAGCTTCACCCGACCCAAGGACCAAAGCTTCGGATCTCAGTGATCCACCGCCGAACCCGCCTACTCTTGAGATAAGTATATCGCCCCCTTTTCTGTCACCATTCTCACCAATGGGTTGTCTAAATGGATTTACCCATCTATCGAATATCCAAACTTTAATCTAATCCCATTTTTTCTATTCTAGTTCTTAGGGGATGAAGATATGAAGAGCACTGGGAACAATAGGACAAGGCCATATGAATATAAGGAAAGGTCAAGCACAGGTAAAATGTTTCCCCTTTTTTTTGAGTGATATTGTTTTTAGAGCTAGGAGAAGGATTTTCGGTGTCTTGATGGCTAATGGC
>AWUE01012841.1:0-26616 GCA_001974825.2 Corchorus olitorius
TATATATATATATATATATATATATATCAATGCCCCAAAAATCCCCTCCCCACCGTAGCTTTTTTTCCTATATAATGGCTCAAAAATCTTTATTGCCCTAAAACTGAATTTCCCATCTCCTCCTCATAGGGCTTTTAAAAAGCTAACTTTGTCTTTCCTGTAATTCCCATTTCCAGGGAATTGTTTGCCCCTGGCTTGTTTTTTTCTGCATTTTTGTTTGAGTTTGATGGTGGGCATGCCTCTGTTGCCTGTTTCAGTTTAGGTTGCTTTGGCCACATTTGATTTCACCTTTTGTCTTGATTTGTTTTTTTGCAAAATTTGGGGATCACGTGAGTTTTTTTTTTAATGTGCAGGAGCTGCTGATGTGGCTAACAGAGGTGCCATTGGGCCAATCATAAGCTGACAGCATGGTAAGTGTCGCTTTTTCCCCTTGCTTTGTATATTCTGTGCTTGGTGTTGAATTGGTATTAAATGCCTCGTAATATGCCTGCTGACTATAGTTTGTGTGATGACATGGAATAATTATGCTCTATTTTTGTATTTTTTGTGCCAATACCAACATTACAATATGCGATTATAACAATGACAAGTATATGCAAGCATGATATCTACCTAATTCTATACTAACATAATGCTGGATATCTTAGTACTATTGAAACTCAAAAGTGTCATTTTTGGTGTTGCTTGATGATGGAAATGTGTATGAGTGGATGCAACATGTGTGAAAGTGTAGAATGCTTTGTTTGTTGTTTTTTTTTTTTGCTTGGAAAGTGCAATGACTACCTTGTTTTTTAATTATCATACTTATATACACAACTTACCTGGCTTTCAGTAGCTTCCCATATTCATATAATGAAGAGAAATTATGATGTTAACAACAATTCAATCGCGCTAATTCTTGACCCCATTCGTACAGGAAGGTATTTCAGACTCACCTGGAATAGTACCTCGAACGGTTGAGGCATTGTTTAGGCAAGCAGGGGATAATAACCATGCATTCCTCATAACTTTCAGTATGCTTGGGATTTATTTAGGAAATCTCAAAGACTCGTTTGCACGACGGCCTATTAGGGCAATTGATTCTCTACCAGCATGGTGAGTACGTATGCAATATAGATTTTTTTTTTAGTGTGCAGCTGCAAGTTTCTGCTGATTAATTGAATGCTTTGATTGTCTGTTTGCAGCCTTTCGATTCGAATGGATCCCAAGGGAGGAATCGAAATTGAGAACCTAGTTTCCATCTAAGTACGCGACATATACCCAGCTTTAAAGCTTAGATTATTCAACTTGATTCTAGTCTCTGGCAGGCAAAACTGGTAGGAGGCAAGAAGTGTAGCAACTATGACATGGGACTTGAGATTTTAGGATCGGTCAAAGGGTGGAGAGCTTTATTCTGTTTTTTTTTTTTTTTTTTTGCAGTTTTCGAATGTCCATGTTACAAGTAAAAATTTGAAAGCAAATGAACAATGCAATTTTCTAAATCTTACTTATTTTATTTATGTATTTTTCTATAATGGGTAGGGATATTAAGATTGACTCTCAAATGCATTTGGACCTCAAGCTAAAATGGGTCCATGAGTGACTATGAGGCCCAAAACAGATTGGGTCTGACCAAATACAAGCATAAGGCCCCCTAACTAAAGAAAGGACAAAGGTAGCCCAAAACAACAAAAACCCAAGAAAGATCCGACTTAGCCAAGTGATTGACTATCTACATAAATCTAATAATAGATAGATAAATCTAATAATAGATAAAAGCTCAAATGGAGAAGGTTTATCAAAAAATTAAAATGATAACTGCACTAGTATTATACTCAAAACTAGACATTTAAAAAAACATTTTTCTTTGTGATTCTCCGATTTTTCTTTTCCTCTCCCCCCCCCCCTTTTTGACTTTTTTGATGCAATCAAGAAAAAGAGATATGCTAACTGTAAAATAACTCAAAATATTCTATCGAATCGCCAAAATGCCAACAAAAAGGAAATGACCCTGAATACAAATCAAAAGGTACAGGCAAAAAATGTGTGTCTACACACTCAAACCATGGCAAGCCCCGCCAGCTATCGATTCAGTGATTGTAAATGAACAGGCGGGAACATCGGAGCCTAGGGAGGTTGGCAGGACGCCACCTCAGGGCAAGCCACTAGGTCAAGGGGCTGATATTACCCCATTTTCCCGAGTGAACACCTCAGCGGACGACCGTGACCTACTCATAGCCCGACTGACAGTTGAGAATTTTAGGATGGAACGACAATGATGGAAGTTGTAGCTCGAGAACAGGCGATATTGGAAAGAGAGAAAGCGGCCTTGGCTGAAGCACAAGGCGCCAAGGATCGAGCGGCAGCTCTTGAAGCAGCACGGCATAGCAAGCCCAATACTCAGCATGATGAACGTAATATAAGAGTTCAACCTTCGAATGTCTGGGTA
Source organism: Corchorus olitorius (assembly GCA_001974825.2). Taxonomy (NCBI): domain Eukaryota; kingdom Viridiplantae; phylum Streptophyta; class Magnoliopsida; order Malvales; family Malvaceae; genus Corchorus; species Corchorus olitorius. Next base: position 2,429 of record AWUE01012841.1, read on the forward strand.
AAAGATGGAGGCAGAAGGCTCCAATCCGTGGTTGAAGCAAACAAAGAGGGAGAGGGTGAGAGTGTGGCCCCTCGAGATAAGATCAAGAATATTGCAGAAGAACGGGCAAAACCCAAATCAAGGAAGGAAAGAGATACAGATCGTCACACTAGCAGGTCAGACAAAGCCTCTTCTCGACCCAATGCCAGGGCTAAAAAAACATCAAAGGGACGATCTCAAAAGGAGGGTTCCAAGTCAGTTGTGAGTGAGGCCCAAATAAAGCAAATTGTCAGAGTTCAATTGAAGAAGCTGACTAAGAAGAAAGAAGACGAGCTTTTTCCCCTTGAGGAAATCTCTAAAGAGCCCTCTCCTCTTTCCTTAGTAATTCGTCAGGTTACAGTCCCGTCGTACATAAAGCACCCAAAGGAGAAGTATGATGGAACAGGAGACCTGAAGCAACACATAAGCCATTTCAGGGAAATCATGTCTGTACAACGAGCTTCTGATGCAATAATGTGTAGACTCTTCCCCCTGACATTGGAAGATGTAGCCCAAAGGTGGTTCTACAGACTGGAAGACGGTGTGATTACGAACTTCGAGCAACTAGCTTTAAGATTTGAAGCTGGCTTTAACAGCAGGGTCCAGAAAGGGAAGACAATCAGGTACTCAAAGCAATCAAACAACAAGCAGGTGAACGCTTATCAAGTTATGTGAAGAGATTCAGTGAGACCCACATTCAAGTAGACGATCTAGCTGATGTAGACACCTAAATTTGGGCTTAATTAAAGGGAACAAACCCATTATTTTTAGTCTGAGTTGAGGCTCATATTTTAATTTTTTTAATTTTTTATGGGTCTATGTAAGTTGGCTTATTTCTTTTCATGTAAATTGAGTCCAATCCTAAAAGGAAATGGCTCAATGGGTAGTATAAAAAGACTAGAGAAACCTAGCGTTTGTGGGGATCACGTTTTAGGCTACAAAAAAAGTAATTAGGCAGACAGTTTTTTTCCTCTGAAAAGGGAGTACGGAACAGAGGGTTTGGTTTTGTACAAGAAAAAATTGAAGAGCAAAGGAAAAGCTTAGTTGTTGAAGCTTGTGTTTTTTTTTTTTTTGCTAATCATGACGTCGTGAAATCCAAGAGAGGAAAGAAATAAAAGTAAAAAAAAAAAAACAAAAAAAAAGAGAGCATGCTTGTTGAAGATTTGCAATCTGTGGAATTAGCTAACATCACCAATTCTTCTTAGTTGGTAAATTTTCTTTATGGCACTTTGTTTGTTTTTTCTTTTTTTCATATGGACCCTTGATTTCTCCTATTTGATGAAATAATCTATCTATATAATTCTGTTGCCATTCGATTAGATCCATTAGCCTTTTTAAAAATTCCGTTTAAGTTTTAGTTTCATTCGATTGATTCATGAATTGATTTCCTTTTTTTATATATATTTTATACTTGTTTCTAATATATCGAACAGTATGCGACAATTTATTGTTTTTTTTTTATGAAATTGAGGAATGCTATAATTTGACCTTCTGTATGTTAGTCATTTTAGTTTCATAATTAGAGTTTAGTTTAATTTTTAATAATTTAATTTAGTTAGAGTTAAATTAGGATTAGGTCATATGCATTCATATTTAATTATGCATTTTAATTTATATGTTATTTATTAATTGTCATGCCACTAAAATAACCAATAATCATAGTCTTCGGAAGAAGAGGCTTTCACGAGTGATCGAATTTTCGAGGCTCGTTGAATGTCTCTGAGGATGAGAGGGTTCTTTCGGGATGTTTCGGAGCTCCGTGCATATATCTCGAAAAGAATTTTCAATAACCCAAGACTACGTGAATTGGTCTAACAATTTGATTTTGCATTCATCATTTGCATACATGCATTAATTAGAGAAAAGACATTAAAAAAAAAAACAAAAAAGATTTTTTTTATTATAGTTATTTATCTACTATGTATTTACTATTATCTATTTTTTTACCTACCTATTTATCTATTTATCTCTATACCTCTTTATCTACTTATCTATATACCTATTTATCTTTTTCTTTATCTATTATTTTTATTTATTTTTCTATCTATTTATTTATTTATCTATTGCGTTTTTTTTATTTCAATAATTTTCTTAAAAAGCAAGATTAGGGTAAAATCAACCAATTTCATTTTGACCCACATAAAATTTGGTTAGACTAATGGTATCGTCATTTGACGGGCGTCTCAGGGGTGCTAATCCTTCCCTGAACGTAATAGACTCCCGAACCTAGACTTAGGTTAGAAGATCAGATCAGTAGGTTTAGTCAGGTTTTTGCTAAGCGTGGGACCTAACTAGGTTTTAATGGTAAATAGGTGACTAATCACACCTAGAAATTGGTTAGTGGCGACTTCTGTTGTTTAAGTCGGAGCGATAGGGTTCCCGGACCCGCACGTTACGACAGCTTGGCGACTCCACTGGGGACTAGTTAGAGAGTCAAGCCAGACTTAGTTTAACAAGATTTAGGATCTTAATAATAATTGGTTGCATTTTTCTTATTTTTGCCATGTTTTTATTGTTGTGAATATTTGTTTATTTGTGATTCATTATTATTTATGGTTTAACCATTTTGTTGTTTTTGTTTTGGTTTAGCATAAGTATTTATTTATGGTAATTTGATTATTTGCATGTCGGTATTTGGTAAAGGTTTATTTATCCCTTCTGCACTCACATCACTTTGGCATTGCATGCATCAGCCCGATCCCGGGCTTTGAATTTTATAACCATAAGATCAGAGGTGAATTAGCTAGCCCTCGTGGGATCAATTAAGATCCCCGTATGGGTTATGTGAAAAACCTCCACCCAAATTGAACCCTTTTCAATGAGCCTATAATGGGTGAGAATTGAGAGCCTTACTAGCTTAGAGTGGGCGACAGTGAGGACAATTTGGGAACCTTTAGAAGAGTCTGACAACAAAACCCAACATATAGTGTGAGAAAGCCAGTCTGTATAGAGCCAAACCCCAAAAATGAGTGTGTAGGACACAAAGAAGGGACACTTCTAAGCTTTATACTTTTACCATTTTTCAACTTTGGACCGTAGAGTGGGTATGCCCATTACTCACAATAGGAGACTACCTGCCCTGGGGAAATTTTTGCCCATTTCTTGGTTTTTAAATAATGTAATAGGGGCATCTTTTCGTTATTTTGTCGTAATTGCAATTTCTTTATTATTTTCCTCATATTTTGTTAGTGATGTTTTCTTTCTGCTTTGTTTTCTCTTTCTTGGCATTTGCTTTTGCATTTTTGCATTGCATGTAAGGATCCATTCCGCAGTATTTTTTAGATTAAGGGCAGCATTCGACTATGGACGAACTAGGGGATTCCATTGGTGAGGGACGGTTTCCATGGGAGAAATATGAACACATCAAGTGGTTCTTCTCAGCATAACAGAAAAGGAAGGACGATTGCCTTAAAAAAGGGTTTGTGTTGGTTCTACCAGAGGCAGTTCATTTAGACATCCTGCAGAATAAGGATTCAGACAAACTTATTAAATTTGGGGGCAGATATCTGATGACCGAGAAGCTAGGTTTGAGCTCTTATATGGGTATATCGGGGTTTTATTGAGTGTAGAGGTCGATGAGAATCTTTTGAAGGCGGCTATCTACTTCTGAGATGTGTGCTACAGATATTTCGTGTTCAATGAGGTTGATATGACACAAATTGTGGAAGAATATAGGGATATGCTACAGACTAGGGCTGAACCAGACAAGAGGGTATATTGGCCCCAAAAGGATTCTATTTGGGACAGTAACTTGGCAAAGGTTCTTTGCGAGAAAGTATGAGACTTTGAAGATAGGAAATCATAGCAAGTGCACATTCTGGAAGGAAAAATGCTTAGAGAGGCTGGCAGATATGGAGAAGCTTCTGATAGATGTGAACATGATGATCAGGATGGAAGAGTTTATGGAAGCAAGGGCAAATTGGCTCCGGCCTGCTGTGATGCCTTTTGATCGATGTGGACGGGAGATTGCCAAATTCCTAGAGGATGCTGCTGAACAGTATAGGCAGATTATTAAGTTTTACAACTATGGGTTGATATGTTTGGAGAAGAACTGATGTTTATTTTAGAGTGATGTATTGAACCAATTGCTTATCCATTAATCGAATGTTTTTACTTTTTCCCCAAAATGTTGTGGAATGGATCTTTACAATTTGCACCCATATTTATTATTTGTCACACAAGTGAAGAATTTCAATTAGATACAGTTTTGTGGTAATTGAAACTTGGATGTGGGGAAAATGACGACTTCTAAAATCTTGGTGGAAGATTCCGGAAGATTTTTGAAGTCGTCTTTTCTTTGGTAAAGTTCATTTGCAATTCTTACATTGCATCCATCATACATCATGCACTCATCAAACATGTTTTTACATGCCAACAAAGGAAGGACTCTAACTGGATGCTAGTTTGCGGCAGTTGAAAGTCCAAATGTGGGACATGAAATTCATAAAACTTCGATGGAAGATTCCGGGTTGTTTTATGCGTTTCATCTCTTATGGCAAATCTTTTGCATCCATTGCTAAAATAGGGTTTTCCAATCAAACTTTTCAGTTGTTCAAAAGATAACTCAACCTAAGAAGGAATCGACGCAAGTTTACGTGTACTACACAAGCTCAAAGGTTAGGAAGATGGAAGAATAGGCTGCAGAAATCCAACATCTGAGGCAGGCACAAAAGGAAATGAGACATTCGCAAGAAGAGATGAGGCAGGAACAAGGTCTTATAAAGGAACAGTTGGCTGCTATAATGGGTATGCTGCAACGGTTATCTGGGGAGAAAGCTCCCGCTGAAAACACTCAGACACAGGAACATAAAATTGCAGTGAAATCTGAAAAAGACACAATAGTTGTGACATCTGGGATAGAGACAGAGAACGCAAGCATGGAACAGACAACTTTGCCCACTTCACTGTTCAATCCCTACATGTACCCTCAGGTGTCAAACGGGCAGTACACCTTTCCAGTCGCATCAACAACAGCGAGCGGAACTTTTGTCCCTCATCCTGATCATCCTGAATTTGGAACTTCATATGTTACACCACCACCAGACTACTCTCATCTTTATACCCCTGGTGTAGCAACCGCCAAACCTGTTGGTATACCTGATGGCGATGACACCAAGAGAATAGTGGATGAAGCTAATGATAAGCTGTGGAGCCGGATGGAAGAGAGACTCAAAGGTTTAGGAGGAAATAAAACCTATTTCAAAGGAGTGGAGAACATGGCACTGGTCACAGATTTGGTTATCCCACCAAAGTTTAAGGTTCCTGATTTTGAGAAGTTTGATGGAACGAGATCCCTAGAAGACCATGTTAACACATATGCGCTCCAAATGCAGCCATATAACACAGATGATATGCTCATGCATTACTTTCAGAGGAGTCTTGCTGGTTCATCCTTTAAATGGTACAACAGATTGGACCCTAACCAGATTAAGACATGGAATGACATGGCTAATGCTTTTATAGCACAGTACAAGTACATTGATGAGTTGGCTCCTTCTCGGGAAACACTGCTGAGTATGAAGAGGAAGCCAGGTGAAACTATCAAAGAGTATGGTCAGCGGTTCAAGGACATGGCCCTGGAAGTGGACCCACTGATGAAAGATTCAGAAATAGGTTTCAAGTTTCTAAAGACACTGCCGAATGAGTATTTCCGAGAATTGTATCAAGCGGCAACTGACTCTTTTACCAGATTTATTGTGGCAGGAGAGGCCTATGAAGCAGGGGTTCGAAGTGGAGTTTTTGGAGATGCTGAAAAGAAAGGCCCCGCAAGTTATAAGAAGAAAGAAGGGGAGGTTCATGAGGTTGGACAAGATAGTTTCAGGCCGAGAAATCAGGGGCAATACTACCGTCCTCGCCCACCTCAAAATTATGGGTACACTTACCCTTACCAGCCTTATGGATATTATGTACCCCCACAACAGAACCAATACTATCATCGCTATCCTGATAGTGTTAATGTAACAAGTGGAACACCCTTTCGCCCAAGGCCATCTAGCCCGTACTCTTTTCAGCCAACACAACAAATGACTCAAACCATTGCTGTTAAAAGTTTCAAAGGACAATTACAGAGGTTAATGGATGCTAAAATGATAGAGTTTTACATTGAGAAGGATATAAGCGAAGTGAATGTTGTAATTGAGGAGACGTCTCAGCCTTTTGTACCAGCTCCACCTAAGGTGAAACCATTTCAACCATTTGTACCAAAACCACCTTCTGTTTTACCAAGCCACATGCAGGGGTCAGTGGCATCTGTTGTTGTGACACCTCCACAGCCATTTCCTTATATGGATGACCGTCAAGTGCCATGGAAGTATGAGTTCAACATCACTACAACTACTATAGAGAGTAGTTCGGCCAATGTAACTGGTGTTAGTAGGATAACCAGGAGCGGAAAGGTATATTCGCCTGAGGTTTCTGAGGCTGTTCAGAAAAAGGGAGAGCGGAGTTCAGTCCTAGTGAAGCCAACAAGAGAATTTGGAGAAACATCTAGACCAGCAGAAGACAGAGTTGTTGAAAAGCCGGTGTCAGAACATGATGCTTGTGAGTTTCTGAAGATCATAAAGCAGAGTGAATATAGTGTGATCGAACAGCTGAACCGTTTGTCTGCTAGGATTTCTATCCTTAGCTTATTATTGAATTCAGAGGCACATCGGAATGCACTTTTAAGGGTTTTAAGCCAGTCTTATGTATCACAGAATATCAGTGTCAATGATTTAGATCGCCTGACAGGAAATATATCTGCTGGTGGTTTTAACACTTTTTCAGAGAAGGGGATTAAGGAAGGTATGAGGAATAGTATCAAAGCTTTGCACATCTCCATAAAATGCAAGAATATGAATGTAGGCCATGTCCTTTTTAATAATGGTTCAGCTTTGAATATAATGTCGCGGAAGATGTTGAGAAAGTTACCAGTGGAAGAGGCATATATTCAAACCAATCATATGGTAGTAAAGGCATTTGATGGCACTCATAGGAGCGTAATTGGGGAGGTGGAAATCCCGATCGTAGTGGGATCAGTACCTTTTAACGTGCGGTTTCAGGTGCTTGATATAGATCACCCGTCATACTCATGTCTGCTAGGAAGACCTTGGCTACACTTAGCAGGAGTTGTACCTTCTTCTCTACACCAATTGGTGAAGTTCTCTAGTCCGGAGAAATTTGTTGAAGTACATGGAGAGGAAGACTTTATGGTTGCAAGTACGAGTGGCTTCTCCTATGTTGAACCACCAGAGGAATCATATGAATGTTCGTTCAGAGCTTTCGAAGTGGCACAGGTCATTCCCAAGAGGCCAAAGGATTATTATGTCTCAGCTCTTCAGGTGCTGAAGAAAAGTGGATGGAAAGAAGGCCGAGGCTTAGGGAAAGATTTGCAAGGGATTACTCGTGCTGTCAACATACCTGTCCATGATTCCATCTTTGGATTAGGATTCAAGCCAACTGTAGAGGATTGGGCTGAGGCTGAAGAAAAGAAAAAGCAGATGAGACTGGCTAGAATGGGAGAGAAAGTGGAAGAAAAGAAGATGGAATTCCCACCGCTGTTTGAAACATTCCGTTCAGCAGGATAATTAAATAGTGCTGCACCCAAAAAACAAGAGATTGAAGAGAACCTTCAGGGTTTGACCATCAATGCTGTTACAGAGGAGATGCCAGAAGAAGATGACTGCCCTTGGATTCGTCAATTGGCCCCTGGAGAAGTTTTGAACAATTGGGTGGAATATGAGAGAGCAATTCATGTTACTGATCTAGATATGTAATTAAGCTTTTATCTCAAAGGCTGTTTTCCTTTTCTAGATGTTTGAATAATTGGACAATTCCATGTCATGTTTTTCTTTATGTTAGCCTTTCATCATAAAATGAAATGCACATCGAGAGTTTCTTTTTTCACATTCTCCATTCATTTTCATTTATTTATTTATTTATTTATTTTCCTTTGGTATGTATATATATTTGCTACTTTATTTCTCAGGTCGACTGATGATGAATGCAAAGACGCTCATGAAGAGCCAGGGTTCAATTACGAAAATCCAGTGTATGCTGATGAACCCGACGATGAAGACATTGAGGATCAAACTCCACCCTTAGACCTTTTGAGATTGGTTGAACAGGAGGAGAAGCAGATCTTACCGCATAAGGAACCCACTAAATTGATTAACATAGGGACAGAAGAAGATCCTAGGGAAGTGAAAATTGGTACCACCCTATAAGAGGAAAGAAGGCAAGAATTGATAGATTTACTGAAAGAGTATGCAGATGTGTTTGCTTGGTCATATCAGGATATGCCTGGTTTGGATCCAGAAATCGCCGTACATAGGTTGCCTATCAGGTCAGATTGCAAGCCGGTTCAACAGAGATTGAGGAGAATGAAACCAGAAATGTTGTTGAAAATCAAAGAAGAGGTAGAAAAGCAACTTAATGCAGGATTCCTAGAGGAAGCCAAGTACCCAGAGTGGCAAGCTAATATAGTCACAATGCCGAAGAAGGATGGGAAAGTGAGAATGTGCGTGGACTATCAGGATCTTAATCGAGCTAGCCCAAAGAATAATTTCCCCTTGCCACATATTGATGTCTTAGTTGATAATACAGCTGGGTACTCTTTGTTCTCATTTATGGATGGTTTCTCGGGCTTCAACCAGATCAAGATGGCACCAGATGATAAAGAAAAGACTGCATTCGTGACTGCATGAGGTGTTTTCTACTATAAAGCGATGTCGTTTGGGTTAAAGAACGCTTGGGCAACATACCAAAGAGCAATGGTGACACTATTCCATGACATGATGCATAAGGAGATAAAGGTATACGTGGATGATATGATCACCAAAGCCAGGTCTGCCCAAGAACATATAGTGAATTTGAGGAAGCTTTTTGAGAGACTCCGAAAATTTCAGCTTAAGCTTAATCCTGCCAAGTGTACTTTTGGAGCTACATCAGGAAAGTTGCTTGGTTTCGTGGTCAGTGAGAAAGGCATTGAGGTAGATCCAGATAAAGTTAAAGCTATTCAGAATTTGCCCCCTCCGAAGAGTCAGAAGGAAGTTAGGGGATTCTTAGGAAGACTGAATTACATAGCCAGGTTTATTTCACAGTTAACGGCTAAATGTGATCCTATTTTCAAGTTGTTGAGGAAGAAGAGTCCAGGAGAATGGGATGACGAATGCCAAGTGGCCTTCGATAAGATCAAAGAATACTTGTCAAGTCCTCCAGTTTTGGTATCACCAGTAAGAGAGAAACCTTTGATCTTATATCTAGTTGTATTTGAAAGCTCAATGGGATGTGTATTGGCACAGCAAGATGAAAGTGGAAAAAAAAAGAGAGAGCAATTTACTACTTCAGTAAGAAGTTTACTGATTATGAAGCCAAGTACTCAGATTTAGAGAAAATGTGTTGTGCATTAGCATGGACAGCCCATCGATTAAGACAATATATGCTATACCACACTACATGGTTGGTATCCAAATTGGATCTAATCAAGTATGTGTTTGAAAATCCGGGATTGTCAGGAAGAATTGCAAGGTGGCAGGTACTGTTATCAGAATACGATATAGTATATGTCTCTCAGAAAGCTATCAAAGGAAGTGCTGTAGCAGAATTTCTAGCAGATCGAGCTAGTGAGGATTATGAGCCGGTACATTTTGAGTTTCCAGATGAAGACCTGATGTTTGTAGGTCAGATAGAAGAAGAAGAGAACAAATGGACGATGTATTTTGACGGGGCATCAAACCTGTCAGGACAGGGAATAGGTGCAGTGTTGATATCCCCAGAAGGCGATTATTTCCCAGCTACAGCCCGATTGGATTTTCCTGCGACCAACAATGTGGCTGAGTATGAAGCATGCATCTTAGGGATTCAAATGGCTTTGGACAAAAAAGTGGAGGAAATAGACATATATGGAGACTCATCCTTGGTGATTTATCAGATGAAAGGAGAATGGCAGACAAGGGAGCCAAAGTTGGTCAAGTACAAGGATTACATGGTTGATTTGATCAAGTCATTTGAAAAAGTTTCCTTCCACTATTTGCCTAGAGAAGATAATCAGTTGGCCGACGCATTAGCAACTCTCTCGTCAATGTTTAAAGTGGGAACAGATGTTGAGATCCAGCCAATCCAAGTCTAAACAAGAGATTCCCCTGCACATGTGTTGAGTGTAGAAGAGGAGGTGGATGGAAACCCATGGTACTTTGATATTCTCTAATATATCAAATACCAAAAGTACCCAGAACATGCCACTGAGAATGACAAAAGGGTGATTAGGAGAATGGCAACGAGTTATCTCTTAGAGGGTGAAACACTGTATAAGAAGAGTCGTGATCAGACACTACTTCGGTGTGTGAGCTCGATAGAGGCCAAGAAGGTTATGGAAGAGGTACATGAGGGATCATGTGGAAGCCATGCAAGTGGTCAATAAGATGGCAAGGCAGATTATGAGAGCAGGATACTATTGGTTGACTTTGGAGACTGATTGTATTGATTATGTCAGGAAATGTCACAAGTGCCAAATTTATGGGGATCAGATCCATGTTCCTCCAAACCCACTACATGTCATGTCAGCTCCGTGGCCTTTTTCTATGTGGGGTATTGATGTGATTGGAGTTATTAACCCCAAGGCCTCAAATGGACACAAGTTTATTCTTGTTGCAATTGACTACTTCACAAAATGGGTTGAGGCAGCTTCGTATGCAAGTGTCACTCAGGCTGTAGTCACCAGGTTTATCAAAAAGGAGATTATTTGTCGTTATGGGTTACCAGAAAGGATTATTACAGACAATGCGACCAATTTGAACAAAGGGTTGGTTTATGCGACATGCAAACAATTCAAGATAACTCATAGTAACTCAACTACCTACCGTCCAAAGATGAATGGAGCAGTTGAGGCAGCCAATAAGAACATCAAGAAGATTTTGGAGAAGATGACAGAGACTTATAGAGATTGGCATGAGAAACTTCCTTTTGCCTTGCATGCTTACCGGACTTGTGCTAGAACTTCAACTGGGGCAACCCCGTATTCATTAGTATACGGAATGGAAGCAGTGGTACCAATTGAGGTTGAGATACCTTCCCTAAGGGTTTATAGAGAAATCAAATTGGATGATGCTGAATGGGTTCAAGAGAGATTTGATCAGTTGAATTTGATTGATGAGAAAAGGCTAACGGCTCTATGCCACGGTCAAATTTATCAGAAAAGGATGGAGCGGGCATTTAATAAGAAGGTACGCCCGAGGCAGTTTAAGGAAGGGGATTTGGTGCTTAAGAAGATCATACTAGAGCAGCGTGATCCGAGGGGCAAATGGACACCAAACTGGGAAGGTCCGTATGTGGTAAAGAAAGCTTTCTCTGGTGGAGCATTGATTTTGCAAGAAATGGATGGGGATGTGTTATCAAAGCCCGTTAATGTAGATGCAGTGAAGAAATATTATGCCTGAAGTTTCAAAAAAAAAAAAAGAGGAAAAAGAATAAAAGGAGGGGTTCAAGTTGAACTCCCGCAAAGGGCGGCTTGGACCCAATGGGGGTCACTTGAGTTGAAAACCCGAAAAGGGCGGCTCATGTGAAGGTTGGAAAAGGAGAAACTTGAGTTGAAAACCCGCAAAGGGCGGCTCAAGTAAAGCATGGAAAGATATAGTTGGCAGAAAAAGAGTTTCAAAAAAGCATCTCTTAAGGCCAAAAGGGTGAGGTTTTGGTCCAGACTGAGTTGGGAACAGCAACACTGAAATTCAGAATCCTTGGCATGTCTCTAAAGTCGTCGGAGTATTCATCGTCATGAGATTCTATCTTTCTAAAATTTCTTTGTTATGTTTATGTATGGAATCTTTCTCTGTACATCAGCTTTCTTGTATATGTATTTCCTTGCTTATTAATGAAATATATTTTCCCTTTAGTCATGATTGTTTCTTTCTGATTGCATCTCATGAAAGGTTGGCATAGGTTTTCTTAAAAAAAATCATCAAAAACTTACATGGAATTGTTCATTTTCAATAATAAATTCAATTATGGGATAAAAGGAACAAATGTTCACTTGGGGCAAAAAGAGAAAAGGGAAAGAAATTCCACAACTATGGTTTGATAGTTTAAACAAGAATTGCAAAAGAAATGAGCTGGGGGGGCAAGGCGAAAGAAAAGGAAAACAAAGGAATCAAGGGCAAGCAGGCGATTACGATGAGCAGTAGAAAGTAATGCAGTAAAATGGGAACCTTTAACCAAAGGGAATTCAAACGCATATCATGAACAACATTTAGTATTGCATCAGCATACATTGTCATTGCACTAGCATAATCATTCATCTTAACTTTCATCAAAGCATGATTTGTTTTGAGAAACAGGTGTTCAAAGTGATCCAGTGCGGTCTTTTGTAGAAAGTTGATTCTCAAATGATCCAGTGCGGTCCTTCCAAGAAGTTTTTAATGATCAGAGTTGATCCTCTGATGATCCAGTGCGATTATTCCAAGAAGTTTTGAGATCAGAGTTGATCCCTAGATGATCCAGTGCGGTCATTCCAAGAAGTTTTTAGAGATCAGAGTTGATTCCTAGATGATCCAGTGCAGTCATCACAAGAAGTTTCCAAGTGATTAGAGTTAATCCCCAGATGATCCACTGCAGTCATTTCAAGAAGTTTTCAATGATCAGAGTTGATCCCCAGATGATCCAGTGCGGTCATTCCAAAAAATTTTTAGAGATCAGAGTTGATCCTTAGATGATCCAGTGCGATCATTCCAAGAAGTTTTCAATGATCAGAGTTAATCTCCAATTGATACAATGCAGTCATCCAAGAAGTTTTTGATGATTAGAGTTGATCTTAAATTTGATCCAGTGCGGTCATTCCAAGAGAAGTTTCCGTGATCAAGGTTGAATCTTAAATGATCCAGTGCGGTTAGTTAAGAAGTTCAAGATTGAAAAGAAGGAGCGGAAGGAAGAAGAAGAGTTCAAGCACAATGGTGTCTACGTCTTTGTGTACTTCCCATTCATCTAGAAATACGAAAAGAACGCCTTTACATCTTTCAAGATTCTCAGAAAGTCCACAAAGAGGGGCAGCTGTAGACACCTAAATTTGGGCTTAATTAAAGGGAACAAACCCATTATTTTTAGTCTGAGTTGAGGCTCATATTTTAATTTTTTTATTTTTTTTATAGGTCTATGTAAGTTGGCTTATTTCTTTTCATGTAAATTGAGCCCAAACCTAAAAGGAAATGGCTCAATGGGTAGTATAAAAAGACTAGAGAAACCTAGCGTTTGTGGGGATCACGTTTTAGACTAGAAAAAAAAGTAATTAGGCAGACAGTTTTTTTCCTCTGAAAAGGGAGTACGGAACAAAGGGTTTGGTTTTGTACAAGAAAAAATTGAAGAGCAAAGGAAAAGCTTATTGTTGAAGCTTGTGTTTTTTTTGTTTTGCTAATCATGACGTCATGAAATCCAAGGGAGGAAAGAAATAAAAGTAAAAAAAAACAAAAAAAAAAGAGAGCACGCTTGTCGAAGATTTGCAATCTGTGGAATTAGCTAACATCACCAATTCTTCTTAGTTGGTAAATTTTCTTTATGGCACCTTGTTTGTTTTTTCTTCTTTTCATATGGACCATTGATTTCTCCTATTTGATGAAATAATCTATCTATATAATTTTGTTGCCATTCGATTAGATCCATTAGCCTTTTTAAAAATTCTGTTTAAGTTTTAGTTTCATTCGATTGATTCATGAATTGATTTCCTTTTTATATATATTTTATACTTGTTTCTAATATATTGAACAGTATGTGACAATTTATTGTTTTTTTTTATGAAATTGAGGAATGCTATAATTTGACCTTCTGTACGTTAGTCATTTTAGTTTCATAATTAGAGTTTAGTTTAATTTTTAATAATTTAATTTTGTTAGAGTTAAATTAGGATTAGGTAATATGCATTCATATTTAATTATGCATTTTAATTTATATGTTATTTATTAATTGTCATGCCACTAAAATAACCAATAATCATAGTCTTCGGAAGAAGAGGCTTTCACGAGTGATCGAATTTTCGGGGCTCGTTGAATGTCTCTGAGGATGAGAGGGTTCTTTCGGGATGTTTCGGAGTTCCGTGCATATATCTCGAAAAGAATTTTCAATAACCCAAGACTACGTGAATTGGTCTAACAATTTGATTTTGCATTCATCATTTGCATACATGCATTAATTAGAGAAAAGACATTAAAAAAAACCAAAAAAGATTTTTTTTATTATAGTTATTTATCTATTATCTATTTACTATTATCTATTTTTTTTACCCACCTATTTATCTATTTATCTCTATACCTCTTTATCTACTTATCTATATACCTATTTATCTTTTTCTTTATCTATTATTTTTATTTATTTTTCTATCTATTTATTTATTTATCTATTACTTTTTTTATTTTATTTCAATAATTTTCTTAAAAAGCAAGATTAGGGTAAAATCAACCAATTTCATTTTGACCCACATAAAATTTGGTTAAACTAATGGTATCGTCATTTGACGGGCGTCTCAGGGGTGCTAATCCTTCCCTGAACGTAATGGACTCCCGAACCTAGACTTTGGTTAAAAGATCAGATCAGTAGGCTTAGTCAGGTTTTTGCCAAGCGTGGGACCTAACTAGGTTTTAATGGTAAATAGGTGACTAATCAAACCTAGAAATTGGTTAGTGGCGACTCCTGTTATTTAAGTCGGAGCGATAGGGTTCCCGGACCCGCACGTTACGACAGCTGATAAGGACGCAATAGAGATCTTCATGGATGGTCTGCTGCACCGAGAGCTGCGCTACTCTTTAGCCGAAGAAATTGAAAGATTGCTTTGATAGAGCAGAGATCTATGATGAGACTGACCTCTCAATGGCTTACAGAGAAGGCCATGCCCATGAGCTAATTTCGGAAGCAACCCCAACTGTGGAATCCCGATCTTAGAGGGATAGCCGACGATCTCCAAGGAGGGAGAACCGGAATGGAAAGGGAGGGAAGACTAACAACAACGACCAGAGTCGTGAACCTACCTACCATAACTTTACTCCCCTTCTGGAGCCCAGTTTTGCCATCTTACATGCCATTTCAAATAGTGAGCTAGCCGAGAAAGTCAAATGGCCAGCTCCCACAAAACCTACGCAGAGACAAAGACAGTCAGGAAAATATTACGAGTTTCATCAAAGCTATGGGCATAACACAGAAGAGTGTGCTCATCAAAGGAATTTGATCGAAGATCTCATTAGGCGAGGTTACCTGAAATATAAGATAAAGATGGACTCACCAAAGAAGGAAGATCATCATCCAACCCAAAGTGTCCATGATCGTTTGGAGCATCCAAGAAACCCTACGAAACGCCCTGAGGAGAAGGGACATATATACACAATCATTGGCGCAACTAAAGAATGGGCCCAATCTGAAAAGAAAATGAAAGGCCATGTGAGGCAAGTGATGTCACTAGGAGTCAAAGCTCCAGCCCAGACGAACGTCCTGAATGGACCATAGCCTTTGATGGCAATGAAGGGGATTATGAGAATGAAGGATCTGACCCGATCGTCGTTACAACAATGATTACAAATTACACCACAGAAAGAATATTGGTAGATTCGGGGAGCGCAGTGGATATCCTTATGTATGATACTTTCAAGCAATACGGGTTGGCCGATGAGGAACTTAAGCCCACAGATCCAATATATGGATTTGATCTTCTGCCCATACCAACAAAAGGGAAGATAAGCCTTACAATCTACTTAGGTGATGGAGATCATGTGTTGAACATGCTCCACACCTTCATAGTGGTAGACTTACCCTCAACATTTAATGCAATCATAGGACGACCCCTAATGAAAAGAACCCGAATGGTGGAAGCAATTTACTGCCGAACTGTGAAGTTCCCAACCCCAACAGGAGAAGGGTTTATGCGCACTAACCTGGTTACAACAAGAAGATGCCATGTAAATTCTCTAAGGCTTCCCACTAGAGAAAGAACAAAAGTTAGGGTGGGAGAGGTCGTGAATAAAGGGCAATCTTCACGATCGTCCGAAACAACCAATATGGAAATTTGCACCCTAATTGCGGATCCAAGAAGACTTATGATTGAGGATCCTGTACCCATGGACATAGCGGACGGGGAGGCTTAGCCACCTGAAACTGTGAAAATGGCGGACAAAGAAGATCTTCAGGGAAAACTAGCACAAAGAAGATTGTAGCAATAAGGGAAGAAGTAGACAAGCTTTTGAAAGCATATTTCATAAGAGAGGTTCAATACCTTGAATGGGTGTCGAACGTCATTATGGTAAAGAAAGCTAATGGCAAATGGAGAATGTGCGTGGATTTCACAAACCTAAACAAAGCCTGTCCCAAGGATAGCTTCCATCTACCTTCAATTGATCGTCTTGTTGATGCATCGTCTGGAAACAAGTTTCTCAGCTTTATGGATGCTTTCTCTGGGCATAACCAGATTCCCATGAACCCAAGGGATTCGGAGAAAACGTCCTTCATAACTGAGGATGGCTTATATTGCTACAATGTAATGTCGTTCGGGTTGAAGAATGCAGGAGCCACCTACCAAAGGTTGGTTAATAAGGTCTTCAAAGATTTAATTGGTAAATCCATGGAGGTGTAAGTGGATGATATGCTGGTAAAGAGTTCCACTATGCAACATCGCTGGATGACTTATCAGAGTGCTTCGACTATTTGAGAGCTTATCACATGAAGCTCAACCCAGCCAAGTGTATGTTCGGCGTAGAGGCGGGCAAATTCCTGGGCTTCATGGTGTCTAATAGAGGAATCGAAGCCAACCCTGAGAAGGGCAAATTCCTGGGCTTCAGCTGCAACGACCTCAGCAAAATCTTGTTCTGCGAACAAGGAAATCAGAGGTTAAAATAAAATTTTGAAAACGACATAGAGTCATGCAAGCGGAGTAATAGAAGACAGGACTAAACACCATCAGAAGAGTCCTGTAGCTCAGAGGTTGGAGAAGTTGAGAGAAGAGAGGACGACCGGCGGCTTGGGCCAGAGCATTTAAAGCCATCATACCACGGTTCCCAGGACCAACAGCTTGAGCATTAGTGGGGGGAGAACTCTTGTCATTCCATTCCTTTCCACTCCACACCTGGGGGACGAACGTCCTTTCAACGAACTGAACCCCAGAAGGCATAAATTGTTGGCCCTGAGTCCCCAGGGCATTCACGATCACCGGCTCAGAGGCCTCAACTTCCTTATTATCCACAGTCTTTGTCCGCTTAATAATCAGAGGAAGACAGACACCAACTTCAACGTTTGTAATCCCTTTCATCTGAGTAGGCAGGGGGCTGAGGCCACTAAGCACCAAACGAGCGGCGTGAATTAATTCCTTATACTGAAAGGAATGGAAATCCAAATATTCTAACTGTTTCATTTCGTTCAGACTCAAGTCGACCTTCAGGGCATTGTAGCTCTTAGTATCTATATTCGCCCAACGAACTTCAATTGGCCATTTCCAACCTTTATCTGAATCCCAAAGAATTCAGGCTTCCATTCACGCCAACTCGAAGGACATTGAAACCATGCCTTCCATTCCCTTCGATTGAAACTGATAAAGCCCCCATTCTTAGAAACCTTGTACTCGTGGCGAAACAAGTCCAAACTTGGTGTCCAATTCAGATAAATGCAGACCACGATATAGCATATGACCTGAACCCAGCCATTAGGTGTGATTTGAGATGCAGCAATGTCATAGAAATCCAACACCTCCCAGACGAACGGGTGTCCAGGCAGCCTAAAACAACACTCAAACATCACTCTGGTAAAAAAGGCACGACGGCCATTCCTTCGAAGATTATAGAGATGATCGTCTTTCTTAAGATGGCAAAATTTGAATCCAGAGGCTGGACCCAGACCAGCTTTACATGCCATTGCTTTGGCAGTCTTGACAGAGATGGTGTCTCCATTTACCATGTACTTGGAGACAATCTGATTAGCAGTGGCGAAAGCGCCTTCAACCTCATTATTATATTTGATGACCCACTTCTTTTCCTTAAAGTCGGACGAGCTAGCCATACTCCTCGAGTCCCTTCTGGCCTCTTCTTGGGATACAACCATTTCATTACTAGGAACAGCTGTGGAGGGCTCAGCCTGACGATCATCCTGAGTAGATGGCCCAGCAGGTTGAGTAGGTATATTTTCCGGAGGTTTTGGAACCTCAGCAGCTTGGGATTCCCCAATAACGATTGAGCCAGGGATTGTAGAATGAGCAAGTGGGGATAAGCCAGCGAAAACATCTTCAACTAAACTTGAACGGACGTCACCTGGATGGCTTGACACAGCTGGCTCGGATGTTTTTCTTTTACTAATTAACTTAGGACTAGACGAATTGTTGTCCTCTTCAGTATGACGACCAGTACTATGAGAAGACCCTCCCCCCATACTTGGAGACCTTGAGATATTCTGAGAATCCTCTAACGCAGACATTATACAACAAAAAACCTAACCCAATAAAATCAACCCTTAACAACAAAACCCTTACCAAGCTTAGCTTGTATCTCGAGGAAATCACGACCTGATTCCCTGACAAAAGCCCTTAGAGAACCACCAAATGAAGACGAACTGGGGATTTCGAGTGGTTGATCAAAGTCCCCTGGTACCGCCGTTGTAAAAGAAGGGGGAAGAACGCTGGAAGACGTTTTGCAGAGGAAACTGTCGTTAATGATTAAAACCTAAACAAAACGACAAACTATCTACAACTGTTAGAAAATTGCAAAAGATTAAACAGCGAAACTAGAAAGCAAACAACCGGGCAAGATTATATCACAAAGGCAGGAAACCAGCGGGAGAAAACTTACCAGAAAAGTTCACCGAAGATAAGGAAACGGGGCTGCTGGAGAAGATAGAAAGTCGAGAAGTTTGATGAGTGCGAAAAAGTAGGAAAAGGTAAAAGAGATCTGATATTTATACCTTGGAGATTTCACTGACAGTAGTCAAAGGGGGTTCTGATCGTACGTACCAAGACATGCCACGTAATCCATATATAACACATGTCAGAAGATGAAGCCCGCCAAAAATTCGAAATAATTCGAATCTTAGAGTTTTTAGCAAGATAAAACCTGAAAAGACTCATGAATGAAGCGACGACCGACAGGACGGACGAACCCAACAAACAAGAAAAGTATCAACTCCGAAGGGAGTATAAAGAAGTATGACGAACGTCTCCGGACTTTCGAAGTGCCAAAAGAACAAGTCGCTCGCACAACCACTTTATGGTCATCCTCACGACTGGGGAGCTGATGTTGATCATATATTTTGCACACTTGTTCGACGAACGTCGGCTGCACAAATACTGTATACATTATATGCCGACATTGTAGACACCCATTTTTGTCCTATATCCTTTATTTAAATCAATTTTTTTCTTAATTGGCATTAGGGTCATCCAGGGGAATTTTGGTCATTTTTGCATATTCAGGGGCATTTTGGTCATTTTTCCACATTCAGGGGTATTTTGGTCATTTGTACTCCAAGGGGTATTTTGGTCATTTTAAGCTCACTTTTAGTTAGAATAGCTAATTCATCTCTTAATCGTCTAGATTGCATTTGAAAAAAAGTAAAAAAAAAAACTTAACTTAATATGCACATTTGGCATTTTTGCACATTTTAGAGCTTAACTCCATTTAGTATTGTTATATTTTGATTCTTCTTAGGTCGATATATTTCTTAATTTGCAAATTTCAGATATTTAGATTAATTTAATTCACATGTCATTTGCATTAATCATATTTACATTCACTTTCATTCTTTCTCATTTTGACCCTTGGTCATAATTTTGCATTAGTCATTTTTAGTTGAATTTACACTTAGGTATATCTTAAAAGAAAAGAATTTTATTTTACTTGGT
Organism: Corchorus olitorius; assembly: GCA_001974825.2. Lineage (NCBI taxonomy): Eukaryota > Viridiplantae > Streptophyta > Magnoliopsida > Malvales > Malvaceae > Corchorus > Corchorus olitorius. The sequence goes on from AWUE01012841.1 coordinate 22,266, forward strand.
ATATTTGAATACTTAAGGTACTAAGTAACATTAGATACCCTTGCATAATTACAAAAACACAAAAAAAAATGGAAAATTTGAAAAATTACAGAAAAAGGTATTATTTTGCTTGCATTTGTAGTTTTGACTCTGTTTGCTTACAATACAGGGGTTTCTTTTTTTTACAAGGCCAAAAGGTGGGTCTTGATAGACCCCTTTCTCCTATCTCTCACATTTTCTTGCTTTTTCTCTTCATTTAACACATGATAGACTATATCATCCACATGAATTGATGAGGGTCTCGAAACAGCAAGCTTTCCTTCCTTGAACCTCTGATCTCATAAGGCCATGGCAGCATTGCAGTGCTTTCAATGAGTCTTAACCCTACAAAATGATAGGAAAGGCAGTGCAACATGCAGAAATGTTTCCCCAGGCTTTATACACAGACACCATTGATTGGTGAATGTGTCATAAGGCAGATGCAAGATTAAGAAAACAGGACAGAGATATGGTAAAAGCACAAAGACCGAAACTATGCAGGAACCATCAAATGTCACACAAAACAGCGAAGAATGTAACAAGAAATGGAAAGCACAAAACAGTGAAGAGCTATAACTACAGCGAGCATGCAAAGATGGAATAAATAAGCCTGGGGAAATTTGTTTATAGGCTTTAGGGATGGAGAGGGTTAAGATTAAATTCGAGACCTCATTATCCCACCAAAGCCATGAATACATGCAGAACAGTGAGACATTTGTGTAGGTGCAAAAATATTCAGCGTGCATGTCAAAGCAAATAGTCAAGATAAGAGCATCAAAAGACATTCAGTGAGCCAATGACAATTGCAGAATTAAAGACGATTGATCATGAACAGGGCATGAGAATAGCAGGTCTTGAACCATAAACATGATTGGTACTAGCATGCAAGGTAAATTTGAGCTAAAGGAGTCAAGACCAACAGGCACACCCAAGCTCATCAATAGATTGTTTTAAAATAATACATTCAAGGGTCAAAAGTGCAAAAGAAGAGCTATTGCAGAATGTCACAACAAAATTACATCAAGAGTAAGTGGGTACAGTGTCAGTGATCAAAGTGGCAGAGTCAAGCACATATGAAGCCAAGAATCATTTTAATCAAGTGCACAAGTAAAATCAGTTTTTGGACAAGCACAATAAGGATTACTTACCCTTTATTAGGTAGGAATCAAATTTATTTTTGATCAGAGATGCAAGTGCACCAACAAACCCAATTCACCACAAGCAAATTACAGTTAGATTCCCCCACCTGGAGTCCTCTGCCAGCTCATTCATCAAGGCACCTCAATCCCTTATCCCATTGGAAACAATTTGGCACCTGTCACAAAAAGACAAAAAAAATTTGTTAAAGGAAGAAATGGAAAGAGATCAAAACAGAAAGGGGAGAGAGCAGATAAGGATTCACTTTTTTTGCTGGATAGATACACTGAATTGGAACCGAAAAAAAAAGGGAAAAACAGATACAGTCTCCCTCATCTTCCTCTCTTTTTCTGACAATTCACTCACAGATACCCACTTCATTTCCCTCTCCCTTCCCATTTTTTTTCTCTCGAAAAAAAAACTAACCTCGCTGGCTCTCGACCTCATCACAGAAATTCTCTCATCTCCCCACTCTCACCTTGTGGACACTACCTCACAGACAACCAAAAAAATTTATAGCCTCTCTCTCTAAAGACGAGAATCTTCTCACCTTCCCTCTCTCTCACTTAAAAAAAAAATTCTCTCATCTTCTCTCAATCACAGACTCCTTAGACCTCTCACACACTCTCAACAGCCTCCATCAACACACTCTCTCAACCAAAAATCCAAAAACACTAACCATACAAAAAAATCTCTTACCTTCAATCGGGTGCCCTCTCTCTTTCGGCCTCCATGAAAAAAAATCCTCTCTTCCATCGAAGAAAAATCTCCCATCTTTTCTCTCTGCAGAGACACTCTTGAATCCTTAAAATCACATTTTTTTTTGCTCTAAAGTTGATAGGTTTCTAGGAGAGGAAATTAGGGTTTATAAAAGGAAATTGGGGGTTTTCTTAGAATCGGATAGCTTTGTTGAATTCAACTGGGTAGAGGGAAAGCAAGGAGGTCGGAGATGGTGATGACGGAGTCTTGGGTTGTTCCACCGGTGAATATCGTTGAATCGATGATGTGAGGGTTACGGGTTGGGAAGTCTCAAGAAGGGTTTTTGGTTTTCGTGGAGAGAGAAAAGAAGAAACTTTTTGCGGGTGTTTAGGGAATCGAATGAATGGACAAGTCATGATAAACAGCGAAGAACCCATGGAGGAATTGAGGATGCAAATGGTGGCGCTGGTCTAGGGTTGCGGTGCTAGGAGGAAGAGAGAAGAAGAAATCGAAAAGAGAAGGAGGAAAACCAGGAAGAAAAAAGAGCTCGATTAAAAAAGGCTCCTTTGGTCCAAACGACACCGTTCTGGTAAGTCCCTTTTAATCTTTTCAATTAAATCCACTTATTTTAATTTGCTGCAATTTGAGTGCCATGTTTGCTGTTTAGGTCGATTAAGGGCATGTTTGCTTCATATCATTGTTAAATCTAAGTAAAAACCTAGCTTGCTATTTTTTTTATATAGTTGAAATTTTGAATATCTGTTAAATGATTATGTCTTAGTTTAAGGTCTTTGGATTGGGGTCAAGCTTATGGTCATGAGTGATTTTAAAATTAATCCTTTAGTCTAAAGATTAGATTTTTGTTCAAATAAATGGCCTAAATTAGTATGTTTGTTAATTTTTGTTTGTAAATAGGTAGATTTTAGGGTAAAGGTGTTCATTTGTTAAGTTTGAGATGTATATGGTTAAAGATAGAACCTCTAATTGAAAATGGCTAGTAAATGCTCGTGTTTAAACTTCTATGTCAAAATCAATTTAGAATTGAAGCTTTTTGTCTAATGGTGAGATTCTTTTAAGTTCATATTAACTCAAAATGATTCTTTGATCCCATTTTTGAGACTCTTTTAATTGGAAAAATCAAAACTTAGTTCAAAGTTTAAATTTTTTAGCTAAAGTTAGCTTAGAAGTTTAAAGACTATTTTGAGCTAATTTTAGTTTGAAAATACAACTTTGAGCTAAAGGATTTGATCTTTTAAATTGAAAGTGATTCGAAAAAAGGGGTTGATGAATTATTCTGGATTAGTATCTACTTAAAAAAATAAGTCTTTGTTTAGAAGTTTGATTTCCTTTAAGTTTGAGTTAGTTGAAGGATTGCTTTAGGTTCCATATGCTAAATTCCTTTAATTTGATATTTTAACTTTGGAGATGTTGTGATTGGTGCATTTTAGTCCTTATTTATATAATCCGTGTTCCATGCTCTTGAAATTCACTGATCATTTTCTTTAGTGTGCAGAAAGGTCCCCAGTAGACCCAGTCCGGCCCATAAGTTTTTATTTCTTTTAATTATTGTTATTTTGTCAATTGATCCAATCGGGCCTTGGTTTGTAATAACTTAGTAGAAATAGACCTTAACTACATGCATATCATACTTATTTGTATGTTTAAACTGTTTGCATTACACGCCACTATTATATGTTCCGATTTATAAAGTGTCGTTTTTTACTATGAAGGGCGAATCCCGGGTAAAGATGCATGAGCAGGACCTCCCGGGATTTTGCTCCGAGATCAAACAACCTTTAGAATATCCTTGGGGGGCTGGGCTAGGTTCGTAATGGTTGACTCGAGTAAACCTCACTTTATCGATCAAATGATTAAAATGAACCAGTTCATGCATCATCTGCATTCATTTTCCTTCCCTTTTAAGTATAATCAAGAATATACAAAAAGATCATTTTCCTCCGAAAAGCATTTTTCAAAAGTCAGTGTTCTCTTATTCAAATTTCAAAAATCAAGAAATGGATAATTCAAGAGTTTTCAAGGTAAGCGTTTTCAAAAAAGAATGTTTTCTTAATCAAGCAATCCAAAAGAAGATTTTGGAAATTAATAAAATTGATCAAGTTTTTCAAAAACAAAGATGGTAAAAGATTTTGTCACAGCATTTTCAAAATTTCTTCCCGATGCGGAGGATTCAACAAGAGAACAAATAGTGAAAGAGAATCGTAACAGAATTGACCGACGTTGTTCGATTACATTCTCCGAATTCTCGACATTGGTTTCAAAAATGGTTTTATTTTCTTTTATAACACTTTTCCTCTAATAATCAAGATTTAAAAGCAACCTTTAGTATTAACCCATTAGATTTAGTTTAGGCTAGAGGTACCGTCGTTTGACGGGCGTCTCGGGGGTGCTAATCCTTCCCCGAGCGTAACCGACTCCCGAACCCATAGACTCTGGTTAAGCAGACATGGTTAGGTTTAGTACTACCTTCGCCAAGCCT
>AWUE01012842.1:0-13873 GCA_001974825.2 Corchorus olitorius
AAAAAGGGGAAAAAATGAAGAGAATAATTTATATGTGTCTCCATGATGTAGGGCTTTGCACAGCATCAATAGCACTCTTCACAGACCTTGACATAGTGATCGAAATGATCTCCATCGGCACACTGTTGGTTTTCTACTTAGTTGCCAATGCTCTCATCTACCGAAAACATGTCATAAAAAGCAAAAATCCACCTTTCCGTACACTTCTCTTCCTCTTCCTCCTAACATCAACTGCAATTGGCTTCTCAATTACATGGAAACTGAAACAGCAATGGTGGGGTTTGGTTCTGTTCGGTGGAATCATGATCATTATTACAGTTTTGTTCCAGCAAATGGTCCCTTATGTCGGTCAGCCCGGCGAGTGGTCGGTGCCATTCATGCCTTGGCCGGCTGCCATTTCCATTTTCCTTAATGTTTTCCTCATGACCACACTTAAAATGCTCTCTTTCCAAAGGTTTGCTATATGGGCATGCTTGATTACTTTATTTTATGTGTTGTATGGAGTCCACTCAACTTATGAAGCAGAAGAAATGGAGATGGAGACGGCTGTAAATGATGTGCCAAACCCATCTATCCAACTAACCAAGCTAGAAGTTTAACACAATTGTATATATATTTAAGTTCAAATTAATCAAAAGAAGAAAAAAATCAAGCTTAATTTTCCTCTCATTTCCCTTTTTTTTTTCCTATAATCAACTCAATTTCCATAAAGTCAAAGTCTCTATATATAGGATATATAGATGATAAATGATCACTTCAAAGAATATTTCATATTCATGAGTATATGATACCAATGATTTTCAAACGACTATAGCTACATGATCCCAAAAAAGCAAGGAAAAATTTGTACAAGAAAACAATCAAAAAGGCAATTTGAGAAAGAAAGGGTGATTTATATATCATTTCATTTTCCATCATCAGATTTGGGTGAGAGAGAGAAGTCAATAAGACATTAAGGAGTGGCAAAGATGATTTGATTAGGGCCCATACCATTTCCAATGATGAAGAAATTAAAATTTGAACCTCTTTAGAAAAAAAAAAGTATATTAAGTCTCTTATTATTTTTTGTCATTTACTAGCTCAATCCAAAAATGGGTATGTTGTCACACTTATCAGCTTACATAAGCAAAATTAATTTCCTTTGTGTAATGAACATATCATTATCTCATAGAATACAACCAAAAAAGCTTGAAAAGTAATGTTAATGACTTTGGTCGTGAATCTGTAATCGTTTCACCATCATTCGACCGTTTCAACACCGTTTTGGATCTAAACGGAGCTTAGGTGTAAACTTCGTTTTAATCGTTGCTCTAATAATCTCATCTGATACAGTACCTAATCTAATCTGTACATTGTAATCTCATCTGTACAGTTACTAAACAGTGTCAATCGCATCACTATTGCACCACTCTACTAAACGCAGCCTCAATTGTATATAATAAATACAAAGCTAATTTGCAGACAAGATCTTCACTCATAATTTTTCAGGCTATGTTAATGAAATTTACTCAATATTCTGAAGAATCAAACAGTAGCAACAGCCGTCAAAACTCAAAATATATACCCATAAGGCCATAACCATTAGAAATTTTCAACAAGAAGGAGAAAAAGTATTCACAGGAAAATTATTACAGTAGGGTCATATAAAGTTGTGAATTCTGCTCATATTGATACTGATTATTTGAGAGAAAGGGTTGTTTACATTTTAGTGGGATCTGATGTAAAAATACATCTTTTTCTCAGGTACTTTAGTCTTTTACCCACTTTGATTGGTGAAAAGAAATCATTCTATTCTTTCTTGTTCCTGTTCCTTGGTGGCCCAATCACCATTATTTTTCTTTCCATTTTTATTCAGCTTCGTCTTATCGGGTTCACATTTCCTTGTTTAGCTTTTTCCTTTTTCTTATTCTCCTTGGCTCTCATTTGCATCTTTGAGAATGAAGAGCTGATTTTTACTCTTTCGTCTTCGTCGCCATCCTTGCTTCGTCTAACGTTGGAACAATCTAATTATTGTCTCGATGAAAATATTATCCGTTCCATCTTTGTCAATGGAATACTGTGCATGATGCTCTGTCACGTCTGTTGGCATTTCGGCTCTAAGAATTGCCCCAAGCACACGAAAAGTTTTTGGCAGGTCAAGAGTTTTCCTTTTTTGTTTAGGAATCTAAAAAGCAATGTTGAAATTTGAGGCCTCCCCCATGTTTGAATAATTAGGCATCAGAATGCACAAGTTAGGGCAATCCCAAACGTTTTTAAAATGGATTCAAACGGAATGAAATATAAAATTATGTTTATTAATACTATTATTAGTTTACACAAGTAAGGGAATTGAAATGCTGCTGAATGCTGAGCTTCGATTGTTGACGAAGATTCCAAGATGGAGACGACAAACAATAATGAAAGCCACGGGTGCAAAGCGTAAGGCAAAGATTCATGAACATCATCAAAACGTTTGGACTTGGGGGAAAGTTCATGACATTTTGAAGTTGCTGGTGTAATATTCCCGACATAAATATATAGCCTTTCTCTCAACCCACCAAGGAAGGAACCAATCTTCCATTGAAGTGAGATGATTTCATCTCAGAGTGCCTTAGATACTCAAAACACTTCAATATTTTGACTTTAATCTCAAAATGTTGTTAAGAGATTCAATATCAAGCCAACACAAATTACACTATTACTTTCTGTAGAGGTAATCACTATTAGTCTCTTTTTCATACAATGTTTTGAACTCAGTTTTATAAGTAGGAATTGAAATAAACTCGGGTAGCCACCGCAAATATGGAAAAGGTATTCAAAAACTCGAATTCAACAGTTAAGGGCTCAAGTCGAAGCATTCAAGTACCTATCTGTCCAACTTGAGTTGGAGCTTGAATAGTTCAAATAGCCGATTAAGTTGAGCTCAAGTGATTTGATACTCACATGACCTACAATCTTTCAGTTTCTATAAGTGCAATTCACTGAATTAATTGACTGCAACTTAATCAAATCAATTACATCAGTTTTTCACTCAAATTGAGCTTGAGCATCAAAAAAGGAGTTCAACCATGTTTCAAGCCTCAAGTTTCATAGAGTTAACTAGGAATTCCTAATATGTCCACTTGCCATAGGTACCAAAAGTTCCAATAACTACATTAGCCCAAAATTATGAGGACATTGGATATGCATCTCGAGTTTCAAGGTTTCATTCTGGTTTTTGGTTTATTCCACTCCTTGAGTCCAAAGCTTGTAATAAAATATATATGCACACAACAGAAACCTTAAACGGCAAGGAGGATACCATCCAGGAACTGTAAAAATACAAATAAAGAACAAAAATCCCAAACTTCTCATGTTCCAAGCTATGAAAGAAACCTTCACATACTGCTTTCATAAGATGAAAGAAAAAAACAGAACTTTCACGCAGATAGCTAGTATGTACCCTATGTTAGCTTTAACAAAACAGAATTGTGCATTTCATATAAATCTAGACATGACTTATGCAATCTAAGCAAAATGTCTTATAATTGTTAAATCTTGTTGCAGAAACTTGATCATGTTGTTCATGTTATAAAATTAAAGCAGAAGTGAAAGGCATTACTAATTCACATAGGAATAGATTAAGGACACTGGCAAATAATGAGAGAATCTACTTCGAATCCATCTTACTTTGAACAAAAAAACAGTATTAATCTGAGTTGCTCTGTTTCCCAAAAATTTGGCCAGCTTTAAAAGATAACATGAACGTAAACTATGTAAGTAAGCTATACTATCCGAACATTAGGTGACACCATATCTACCTTTTTTGCATCTATCGTATCTTCACCTTGCCATTCTTCAACCCCATTTCCATTCACATTAGCTGGCAGTGTGGGTGGTTTCTTCTTTCTTTTCTTACTATCCAATAACGCCTTGGCAAAGGCATCCACTATCTTTTGTTGTGACTCAAGTACCATTTCATTATGCTTCAGCTCCATCTCCATTCTCATCTTCTCAATCTCCTTCACTGTCTCCATCTTCATCTTCTCCATCCTCATAAATCTTTCACCCAACAACTTAATTGAGGTAACAACCTCCTGAACTGGATCAACACTGCTCTTGACTTCAACGCCAGCATTCTTCCCTCCAAGCCCTGGTCTCGAAGAAGAAGCAAATCCATTCGAACCTCTATAATCAACACCTGGCTCAAAGCTACTATAAACTCTACTACGTTTCTTTGGATGAAAACCTGGAGCTGCGGATTCCCAAGCACCTGAAACTCCTCCATATCCCATTGCTTCATCAATATCATACTCTTCCATATCATTATAATACTCATAACCTAGGTTTGGGCTATAAAAACTCTTAGGCTTGAATTCTGGGTTCATGAAACTTCTATTACCTAAGGTTCTGACAGGATACTCTCCAACACTATCAATACCTTCACTAAAACCAGGATCAAAATCATCCATAGAACCATACACATCACCAATTCTACTATTATTCTTAAAGTTCATCCCTTTAGCCACAAAATCCCTATGACTGGGAGATTTCAACCCATATCCACCACCAAATTTCCCATACCCACCTTGAAATTCATGACTAAAACCTAAATTAGACCCAGAATTCCCATCAATCTTTCCACGATTCTTCAATTTCGAACTATACCCATCAACTACACTGACCTTTTGTTCAAAACTATGATCTTGATCATCGGATCCAGCAACTGACGTAGATGCGAAATTCATGGAATCAAGCAGAGGAAACAAGTCCCAAGAAGAAGAGAACTTGCCTGGATTTTTAAGACTCCGTTGCTTCTCCGCACGGTACCGTTTCCTCAGCTTCTCGATCTTATGCCGGCATTGAAGAGACGACTTCGTCGTTCCCGGATCAGCGACTGAGGATACGGCAGCGGAGACAGCGTCCCAGTCAGATGCCTTAAGGTTCCCACGTCTAAGAGCGAACCATCTCTCCTTGTAAGCCTCAATCAACGCCAAGGATTCCTCTTTGTTCCAGCACGGTGGAGGGACCCGGCGTGTGGTGGTGACAGGGGAGGGTTGCGGAGGAGAAGAAGTTGGAGTTGACATGAGGAAAGCGAAAGCTACGGCGGCGGAGGTGACGGAAGTAGTAAAATAAGAAAAAGAGAAAGAAGAAGAAGTGAGTAGGGAAAGAGAGGGAGCATTTGCCTTTTGAGGGTTACAAGAAAAAAAGGGGGGTAAGTAAAGAGGTGGAGAGAAGGCGAGGTGGGGGCGGTTGGTTGGTTACGTTGGGTTGCCCGATGAGTGGGGGCGGCTAACGTGCGCGAGGTGAAGGGGGGTGGAGTTTGCACGCGACAGCCGACAGCGAAACACGTAGACTTTTTTTGAGTTTAACTAGAAAAAGTGTAGGCGAGTAAAAGCCCCCGCCCGGCACTAAACACGCGCATATGGAAGTTAACGTCAAGTAATCAAAGTGGGCGATGGAAAGGGGCTGGGCGACGCGATGGGGCTGGGGCTGAGGCTGAGCCCACTCTCTCTTCCTTTTCTTTCTGGTGGTTGTTAGTGGTGGTGGTACGGTTGCCATTTGCCAAGCTGAAAGTGAAAGGCTTGTGTTGGTTCTTTCTTTGTTGGACATGGGTTGCATTGGGATTTCTCAAGACTGATCTAGAATTTTTGGGCCTTTAATGTAGATAATGGACCAATTTGAGAACGGGAATTTGTTTATATTTGGGCTTAAGAGTGGTGATAAGGTAAATATATAATATTGAAATTTGGGCTTTTACTTAATCCTAATGGATCCAAGTTAAAGGTGATATTTATAGCAACGCGGGGTTGGATCAAGCGGTTTGTTTTAGTTTAAGTAGGTATCAGATTCAAGATCTTGTGTACGCAGTCGTCCCGTTAGTAGATTTACCCACCAAACCAAGGTACGCGACGCGGGTCAAGTCCTTGCTAAATTCCTTGCCTTAAGTGCTGGCCTGCGGTCTAGAAACTTACCCGAACTGCAAAATCTAGATTAATCAAGTCTGGATACACGGGTGGGAGAAAAAATGATATTACACTGTCATTGGAATTCAGCAGACTACATATTCGGAATTAAAGAATTTCCATGTATCATTTAGGGAATAGTTTTGAATTTTAAATACAAAATTAATTAAGAAATTGACTCTTCGTGGAGTTTGAAAATTTACACTACAATGTATGGTATAATCATTCATTCACATATTTACACATCGTGAAGAAAGAAAAGAAGTGGGATGCGAAAGTGAGAGAAGTTTGGCACACGAATGAAAGTAAAGGAAGGAGATTGGAGGAAGGACAGAAACATGTTTCATGCTCATTTGGATGATTGTTGCTTTCCTGTTTATTTTCCATTCTTATCAATTTTTTTTTATAAATGACTAATAATTCATTCACCCACTGCTGCAAAAAAGTTTGTAAAGTTGTCCTAAAATCAAAAGTAGAAAAAAGTTGACGAGACACAACTTCATGGTAATTAACCTTATCTTTTGTTCTGCCACTAATTTCAACAGTACTTTAACCTTATTCAACTTCTATCATTTTCATTGCACAGATAACCTTATTCAACTGTATGTAGCATAAGTACAAATACGTATCGAGAATCCGAACATATATATGGAATTTTATCTCCTAATAATAAAGGTGACAATCACCCTTTATTAAATCAGCATCATTTGTACGAGTAATGATCTTGCTTCGTGGCTTCCATATATATGTTATATGACCCTATATACGGTTGCTTAGAACCCCAGGGGGTTTGATTGATAGAGGATTGATTGGAAGCCAGTTGGAAAGGGCCGAAGGGAAAAAGAAGAATCTTAAAGTGAGAGCATTTATCTTCCTTACTTTGCAATTTGCATGGTCGACATTGTCTTCGTCAACTGTCATTTTCTATATTCTTTTGCAGAAATATCAACAAAAAAGCTGATCTTTCCCATTATAGCTTTAATTTCCCTTCTCTTGTTATAGAGTATTATTCCAAAACATCTCTGTTTTTTTCTGAACGATGGATCAAAGATTGCTGAAAGCAGCAAGATCAGGCGAAATAAACATAATCAAGCAACTTGCTGATGCTGAAGGCAACATCCTTGGAGGAACAACGCCACAAGGAAACACTGCTCTTCACATGGCTGCAAGATTCGGACACGAGAATCTGGTGCAAGAGATAATCAAGCGACAACCCAACCTTGTCCTAAAGAGCAACCTCAAAGGTGAAACCCCAGTTCATGTTGCAGCAAGGGCTGGACATTGGAAAATCGCTCTGTTATTCCGAGATGCTGTAAGAGGCTCAACCGATGTTCAAGTTGCAAGAGTCAGAGACAATTATGGTAACACTCCCTTACACTGTGCTGTGAGAAATGATCATTATTTGGTAGTTTGGAGATTGGCTGATAAAGACCGAGAAGCGTTGGAGTTGGTCAATAATGCTGGGGAATCCCCACTTTCTATTGCTATTGATCTCAAGTTAGCAGTCACTGCAGAGGCAATCATAGGCTTAAATCGATCCACTCTTGATTATAGAGGACCCAATGGCCAAACCCCTTTGCATTGTGCTGTCATAAGGCGTGATTCACGTAAGGCTTTTCTAAGGCTCTCTTAATTAGCTTTCATTTTAGGCTTTTTTTCAATAAGTGTAAGAGGTTGACTACAATTTTTGCTTGTTAGCCTTTTTGCCACATGAATTATGAGCCTAAGGACAATTTGCCCCATAAACTAAAATCGAGAAAATTTATCCCCTAAACTTTTCAAATTCAAGACAATTTACCCCATCCATCGGGAGTAAAATGTCTCGAATTTGATAAGTTTAGGAGGCAAAATGTCCTGAATTTAGAAGTTCAGGGGATAAAATATCCTGATTTGAAGTTTCATGGGGCAAAACATCATTGACGCAATAATTCAGGGGGCAAAAAGGCTAATAAGGCCTACAATTTTATTCATGTTTGATTTGCATATGCTATGGAATTATACAGATATCATGCGCAAAATGCATATCAGAAAACCAAAACTCGTCCAAATGAAAGATGAAAAACAGAGGACTCCCCTTCACTATGCTGCAGCTTTAGGTGAATCTGAAATAGTCAAGATGTTGCTAGAATGGGATACTTCGTCTGCATATCAAGGAGACGACAATCAACAAATACCTCTCCATTTGGCAGCAGAGAATGGACAGGTAAGCTTGTTGAAGATACTGCTCGATCCATGCCCGGACACGATTGAGTTATTGGACAATGAGCAACAAAACATCCTCCACTGTGCAGCCAAAATTGGAAACATCGATGCTGTCTCCTTCATATTGAAGTTGACTGAAATGGAGGACTTAATTAATGCACCTGATATGAATGGAAATACCCCATTGCATCTTGCAGCAAGGAATTTCCACAGCAGCATTGTTTACATCCTAACAAGAAATGCAAAGGTTGATATTAGGGCAGTCAACAAATTCAATGAGACTGCTCTTGCTATTGTTCAATCATCTGATGATCATGGAATGGAACTACAAAAGGTAAATTAACAGTATTACTATTAACACATTATTAGGCTTATTAGACATTTCAACCCTAAACTCAGAACGTTATAAATTAGCCCTTACAACTTTCATTTTGGTCGATTGCACGCTTGCACTTGTAAAAAAGGGACACGTTTGCTCTTTTTGTATGGAAATTGGTATGACTCCGTTAACAATTGGACATATATTTAATGGAGTCGTACCAATTTCCACTAAAAATGGCTAATTTGTCTCTGAATTGGACAGAAATTTAACGCAGTGATCATATCAATTTCCGTAAAAAAAAGGCTAATTTGTTCCTTTTTACAAGTTTAAGAGTGCAATTGGCTAAATTAGAATTTCAATAGCTAATTTGTTCTCTTTCTTACAAATTTAATGGTCAATGTCAGTTAAACCCATTTTATTAATGCTAGCTCCTAATTATATAGTCCTTGCATTGCAGCATTTGGCGTTAAAAGCACTAAAGAGCGCTTTTGCAAAGAGAGCTATTAATCCCAAAGATGTCGTCGACAATGCAGAATTCAGCTATGTTGAACTAGAAAAAGTAGTGGAAAGAGGAAGCAAGAAAAGCCAAGAGATGGCTCGGACGATTTCAGTAATGGCGACACTAATAGCCACGTTCACATTTACAGCAGCTTTTACCATTCCCGGAGGCTTTAACAACGATAAGCCAGATGAAGGTATGGCGACATTGATCAACAAATCAGCTTTCCAAGCATTTGTCATAACCGACACCATTGCCATGACTTCCTCCATGACTGCGGCAGTAATAGTTTTCTGGTCATCTTCTCGTCGGAACAGCGAGTCGTTCATGGATACACTTCCATTTGCCATTGGCTTGACGTGGATTGCGCTAGTGGCAATGGCATTGGCGTTTGTGACTGGCTTGTTCGTTGTTGTGTCCAAGTCCAACACTCTCTGGCTTGGCATAGTGGTTTGTGTCATTGGTTGTGCTGCCCCTGCCATTCTTTACATATTTGCTCCTCTTTTTCTTCTTGTCTTTGATAGGTTGTCGTCGACTCGAGCTCGCCGGCGTAATATTGTTGAAGACAACCCATTTTTGTTTGTTTTCCGATTGGCAAAGATGATTTCTTAAAATCAGAATCTCTTGAATTTGGACTTTGGAGGGAATGTTTTAAAAAAACACAATAACTTAATTGTAATGATCAGCTTGTAAATTTTAGTAGAAGTTGAGTGTTCCGTTGCAAGCAGCTAAATGCTTTGAGATTGTATGTTCTTGATTAATGATTGGTCTGCAATCAAAGTTTGTAAGTTAAATCGACCATTTTGAATTCTCTATCTGTTCCCTCTTATTGAATATATATGATCAAGGCATCAATCGACTTGACATTTTTTTTTTACACTATCCGGTATCCAGAGTTTTGCTATGACTAATAAGGATCAGACATGCGTCGCGTACCTGATTTTAATGGGTGAGACTACTGTTAAAATAATAAAAGAGAAAATACTAGAACAATTTGGAGAATTATTATTCAGAAAATTATATAAAACCGAATACAATGAGAGGTCTTTTAAACTAGAATATAATCCTAGAATTAAGCCCAAGAAACCTAAATCTAACTTAAACTAGGAACTAAATCTAAGGAGATATAAAATAATAAATTATTTTAACACCCTTCCTCAAGATACCAACTTGAGTTTAATAACCAAAACGGAGTGAATAACAGATCACGGACATCGGAATCAGATAACAGACAACGGACAACAGGATCAGACAACGGACAACATAATCATCAAGAATACGGGACAATTAGGTCAAGGGCAGAATACGGGACCAAATAGGTCAAGGACAGAATTCAGAATCAGACAGATCAAATGCAGAAAACGAGACCGAGAAGTCAAATTGAACGGAATATGCAAACTTCTTTATCTTACAGGCAAGACTTGCTAAAACGGAGCCCAAAAACGGAATCAGAGGATCTAACACATGCGGAAAAGTGGTCTTACTCGCGGAGGTCAAAGTCAACAGTCAAAGTTAACAGTCAACAATCAAAGTCAATGCTGACGTGGCAAGTTGACTCGGTCAATAGATGACGTTGCAGCACGATGTGGCAGATGGATGACGTGGCAGAATCTGACTCGTCAACATGTTAAGATCTGGTCAACGCTGGGATGGAAACTTTGACCAACACGTGTGGGCCCCACGATGGTTGGATCGAGCTGAAATTTTGGGGGTTGGCAGATCGGAGCATGGGCTATCCAACGGTGTAGGAGCTGTCGCAAACGGATGCCGGGAAAAAGTACAAATCTGGGCAGACAGCGCATATAAACGTGAGAATCGCTTGGAAGAATCAGGCGGCACGTGGGAGCGCGTGTAGAGTCGGATGGTGATGAAATTTCACCGACAGAGTGACTAAAGGCTGGGTAATCGGATGAGATGCGGAGGTATGATAAACAAAAGTCGAGAAAAACATAGATTTGGATAAACAGGAAGCAAAACAGAGACAGAAACACTTTTTTTTTTTTTTACTTATTTCCCCCATTACGGGACCAAAGGAGAAGAACCAAGGAAAAACTTACAACCTAACTCTAGATACCATGTTAAAATAATAAAAGAGAAAATATTAGAACGAAATTTGGAGAATTATTATTCAGAAAACTATATAAAACTAAATACAATGATAGGCCTTTTATACTAGAATATAATCCTAGAATTAAGCCCCAAGAAAGCTAAATCTAACTTAAACTAGGAACTAAATCTAGGGAGATATAAAATAATAAATTATTTTAACAGCTACCAACCACCAAAACTAGGTGCGCGACGCCGATTGGATCCAAATTAGTCAGAGCAAAACTCTGTATAGCAAATGGAGTAAAAAAATATATAATTATAATAATATTTTTATAATAATAATAACAAGTGGTTCGGCTCATGCTGGCGCGTCGAGCGTTCAAATATTTGGATTGTTTAAAAATTGTTTCTATTGAATGCAATGGTTTGATGTTGAAAAAATGTTTCAAAGTTACATTATATATCTAAATATTGCTATATTTCTAAATAACAACTATTAATCTATAAATAGAAAACTGGATTTGCTTTAAACATATTCTATCATCTAAATTGTAAAACTTGCTTATCTGTCTTCTATTTAAAAACATACAGTATCCAAATGATTAAACTATTACTTATTTGGTATCACAAAAACTTAAGTCTATGCCAATTAAAATCAAAAACCTAATGTCAATTTATAATTCATCAATGGAGAAAATAACTACATGTCTCAAGCCATCCTAAATGAACTTGAACTAAGTAAATATAAATTACATTATCTTAATGCAAAGTTCTATTTGATTAAAAAAATTATAGTAGTATGGATGAAAAGAATGGAAAAATATTTTTTTACCCGGAATGAAAAAATAGAGAGTTAACAGAAAAGTGGGTCTCATTTAATCATTTTATTTTAATTAGTCTAGCGGTCTAGATAAAAAAGAAGAAAAATTGAAGATACAACTATGACTATATTAAAGGTTGTTTTCGAAATTTACTCTCATTACACCTATTTGGAAGCATTACATTAAATGAGGATTAATTTTCTCTATACTACCAATCATGGATTAGGACTTTGCTACACGCCCCTCCATTTTGTCACACACAATTTTCCCTCCTGATGTGTCTATCATATGCCAGGCCATATGTTATCATTTTATTGGTTCCAATACATCATTTATAAATTTTAATTTTAATTTGGGCTAAACTTAGTGAATTAGTTATATATTTTATTTCTAAATCCCTATAACAATATTATTAATTATGGAATTTACCCTTAAAATAAAAATAAAATTTTAATTTGGGCTAAACTTAGTGAAATTAGTTTTGTATTTTATTTCTAAAACCCTATAACAATAAAATATTAATTTTGAAATTTACCCTTAAAATAAAAATAAAATTTTAATTTGGGGCTAAACTTAGTGAAATTAAGGCTAAACTTAATAAAAAGAATAAAAATAGAAAAAAAAAAAAAGAAAGGAAGAGAGAAGACACGTGGCCTAACGTGTGATGGACACATCATGAGGGAGAATTGTGTGTGACAAAATGGAGGGGCAAGAAGAATTATCCCATGGATTATTTAGCTTTTCAATACACTCAAGAGTACTTCTCCCAATAATAAGTACGTCCACACTACACTGACTTCCCAAACCGGTTTCAAATTACATATAATTACAAAAATGACCAAGCAGGAAAAGGAAAGATAAAGTCTAATTTGGACTTTTCCATAACTTGGCAAGTGAGAAACGACAAAAGAAGACAAAATGATGGCTCCTCATCAATCCTGATTTGGAGCTTTTAGTAATTTCATTAGCCCACTCAAATTAGGTTTAGTAATATATAATATAAATTAAAACCCTATGGATTAGTGTCTTAACAAAATACGAAGCATCCAACATTATTTACATAATACATATTAAACTTACTATTACTTAATATATTATTCTCTAACCATCACATAACAAAGCTGTTAAGATCACCAAGTACTCCACAAGGAGAAACTCCTTGCGCCTTTCCATTGAACACCCAAGTACCGCGTTCAACAGATTCATTGTAAGCTTAGAATAGATAACATGGATCAATGGGGGCTCAAATCCTAAATCCACAAGAAGTTGAAATGTTTGAGTGGCATCTATTGGAGCTTTCTTACCAAGGAGCTCACCAGAAGTCCTAATTGCATAAGCCATTTTCTCTATTGCTTTTTTGATTCCCTCACCGACATCTTTCTCTTTATCAACAGATCTTTTTGCTTTCTTGTTACCATCTGAAGGAGAAACGTGATAAAAATCAGAAGGTGACATCATGTCGAGATCATCATCTTCAAAACTTGTTGCATTTTGAACTAAAAACTGAGACATGGTAGGCTTCGTTATTTCATCTCTAATTCGTTTTCTTTCTGGACTCATGCTATATGTTATTAAAGTGTAGACTTTTTTTTGAGTTGTGTAGGAGAGTAAAAGCCCCCGCCCGGCACTAATCAAAGTGGATTAATGGGGGCTCAAAGTGGGCGATGGGAAGGGGCTGGGTGACGCGATGTGGCTGGGGCTGAGCCCACTCTCTCTTCCTTTTCTTTCTGGTGGTGGTACGGTTGCCATTGCCAAGCTGAAAGTGAAAGGCTTGTGTTGGTTCTTTCTTTATTGGACATGGGTTTCGTTGGGTTTTCCTAAAACTCTGGTCTAGAAATTTTGGGCCTTTACTGTAGATAATGGACCAATTTGAGAACGGGAATTTTTTGATGTTTTGGCAATAAATCTTTTAGTTCTGCCTACTAATTTCAACAGTACTTTGACCTTATTCAACTTCTAGCTATCATTTTCATTGCACAGCTAAAAAGCGGAAACTGTATGTAACATACTAACACAAGTACAAATACGTATCGAGAATCCGAATATATACATGGAA
>AWUE01012843.1:0-31631 GCA_001974825.2 Corchorus olitorius
TTTTTCATGAACAAAGGAAGAACATTTTAAATGTTCTAACTCCAAAACCAATATTGTCCAAATTAATTCCTACATGGTTTTCGATGGCCCTTAGCCTCATCAGTTACTGTCTTCGATGGCCCTTAGCCCTTATCTTCTATCTTGCTGCTTTCAGGCTTCTTTATAGATCTAATAAGGGAAAGACGAGGGTCAGTTGATTTTTCTGCAGATATTAGCAAGAAAACAAAGCCTAGAGAAAGGCATGGTTCAATGGATTTCAATATCTCATATCCACATCCTAGATTGTCCCGGTCTGCTAGTTTAAGCAACAAGTTCTATTTCTATAGATTGAAAACTCAAACTTGCAGAGATTAGCCATATTATTACATTAGGAGCTTTAAATGCTAACTTCAGATTCCAATGTTACAGGGATCGATTGTCGCCTAATGAAGGAGACACCTCTGACCTAAACCATGCAATTCCCTTCATGGTAATTCAAAAACAACTTCCAGGCTGCAGAACATGTCGAGAGTAAAATTGGGGTGAGCTTATCTTGACTATAATTTAAGATTAAGACGGTAACCTTATAAGAATCTTGAAAACTTTTTTTTTTAATTTCATTTAAGGTATTGAATTTCATGAGTACAAATCTAGCAGAGTGCTCAGGAAATAAAGACTACGACTCCGCTTAATGAGGCTGAAAGCAAGCAACAAAACGGAAATGACAAGGTGAACAAACAGAGGAATTTGAGCCAAAAATCAATATATGAATCTCAGAAGATCATTATCTTGTCTAACATGCCTCTATGTATGTACGCAGACGCAGCGAGTGGAGGGAATGGAAAGTAGTAATCTGGAAAAGAGTACTGCCTTTAAGGCATTGCCATTGCCAAAGTTCTACCAGAAGGAAGATTCTCCTCCAAAATCCCAAACTAAAAAGGTGAGTTTATCGAATGTCTGCAAATTCAGACCCAAATTCAAATTCAAATAATTTAGAACCCTGATTTGTCATATATAATGTGACTCACAGATGCCAGACAAATTCAAAATCCCCTGCCCTTATTAGATCTATAAAGGTTGAAAGCAGCAAGATAGAAGATAAGGGCAAAGGGCCATCGAAGACAGTAACTAATGGGGCTAAGGGCCATCGAAAACCATGTAGGAATTAATTTGGACAATATTGATTTTGGAGTTAGAACATTCAAAATGTTCTTCCTTTGTTCATGAAAAATGAGGTGTTTGATCTTTTAATAAGGAGAGAGAAATATCTTTTGGTGTTTGTAAAAACATAAAAAGTCAGATTTCTCTTTTCTTTAAACAAAAATAAAATTTCAATAAAAGAAAATATATTAAAATAAAAATATTTAATTTTTATTCCATGTCATGTGCCACATCATCAAATTTCACACTGTTAGTGCTACGTCAGCACACTTGACGGGTCTGTTACGGCTCACTAACGTGAGGGACCTCGGGTGATAGGTTCTGATAGTAGAGGGACGAATTTGTTGAAAAAAAAGTATAAGGACCAAAATCAACATTCCGTATAGTACAGGGACCTCCCGGGTACTTTTACCAACAAAGAAGTGGGGATGCAAGTAACGTAACGAAAGAAACGTGCTTCATGTTTCATGCTCATTTCGATTGTTGCTTTCCCTGTTTATTCATTCACCACTGCTGCAAAAAAAGTTAGTAAAGTTGTCCTAAAAATCAAAAAAGAGAAAAAAGTTGATGAATGATGAGACAACTTCATGATAATTAACTTTGGCTCCGTTTAGTAGAGTGGTGTGGTAGCGGTGCGATTAACACTGTTTAGCAACTGTACAGATGAGATTACACTGTACAGATTAGATTAGGTACTGTACAGATGAAATTATTAGAGCAGCAATTGAAACGGAGATTACACTTAAGACTCCATTTGACCGGTGCACCGGTCCACCGGCCAAACGACCGATGAATCGGTGCACTAAACATGACCTTTATCTTTTGTTCCTTTTTTTTTTTGGCAATAAATCTTTTGTTCTGCCACTAATTTCAACAGTACTTTGACCTTATTCAACTTCTAGCTATCATTTTCATTGCACAGACTAAAAGACGGAAACTGTATGTAACATACTAACACAAGTACAAATACGTATCGAGAATCCGAATATATACATGGAATTTTATCTCCTAATAAAGGTGACAGTCACCCTTAATAACATCAGCATCATTTGTATAAGTAATGGTTTTGCTTCGTAGCTTCCATATTCTTAACAGAAATATCAACAAAAGCTAATCTTTCCCATTCTAGCGTTAATTTCCCCTCTCTTATTTAAACTAGAGTATTCCAAAACATCTCTCTGTTTTTTTTTTGAATGATGGATCAAAGATTACTGAAAGCAGCAAGATTAGGTGACATTAAC
Source organism: Corchorus olitorius (assembly GCA_001974825.2). Lineage (NCBI taxonomy): Eukaryota > Viridiplantae > Streptophyta > Magnoliopsida > Malvales > Malvaceae > Corchorus > Corchorus olitorius. The sequence goes on from AWUE01012843.1 coordinate 2,382, forward strand.
ATAATCAAGCAACTTGCTGATGCCGAAGGCAACATCCTTGGAGGAACAACGCTACAAGGAAACACTGCACTTCACATGGCTGCAAGATTCGGACACGAGAATCTGGTGCAAGAGATAATCAAGCGACAACCCAACCTTGTCCTAGAGAGCAACTTCAAAGGTGAAACCCCAGTTCATGTTGCAGCCAGAGCTGGACATTGGAAAATCACTCTGTTATTCAGAGATGCTATAAGAGGCTCAACCGATGTTCAAGTTGCAAGAATAAGAGACAATTATGGTAACACTCCCTTACACTGTGCTGTGAGAAATGATCATTATTTGGTAATTTGGAAATTAGCAGATAAAGACCGAGAATCGTTGGAGTTGGTCAATAATGCAGGGGAATCTCTACTTTCTATTGCTATTGATCTTAAGTTAGCAGTTTGTGCAGAAGCAATCATAGGCTTAAATCGATCCACTCTCGATTATAGAGGACCCAATGGCCAAACCCCTTTGCATTGTGCTGTTATAAGGCGTGATTTACGTAAGGCTTTTCTAAGGCTCTCTTAACTTTCATTTTAGGCTTTTTTCAGAAGTGAAAGAGGTTAACTACAATTTTTGCTTATTAGCCTTTTTGCCCTGAATTATGAGCCTAAGGACAATTTGTCCGTAAACTAAAATCGAGACAATTTGTTCCTTGAACTTTCCAAATTCAGGTTAATTTGCCCCATCAGTCAGGAGTAAAATGTCTTGAATTTGAGAAGTTCAAGAGGCAAAATGTCCTGAATTTAAAAGTTCAGGGGATAAAATGTCCTGATTTGAAGTTCATGGGGCAAAACGTCATTGATGCAATAGTTCAGGGGCAAAAAGGCTAATAAGCCCTACAATTTTATTCATGTTTAATTTGTATATGCTATGAAATTATACAGATATCATGCGTAAAATACATATCAGAAAACCAAAACTCGTCCAAATAAAAGATGAAAAACAGAGGACTCCACTTCACTATGCTGCAGCCTTGGGCGAATCTAAAATAGTCAAGTTGTTGTTAGAATGGGATTCTTCGGCTGTATATCAAAGAGACGACAATCAACAAATACCTCTCCATTTGGCAGCACAGAATGGGCAAGTACGCTTGTTGAAGATACTGCTCGATCCATGCCCGGACACGATTGAGTAATTGGACAATGAGCAAAACATCCTCCACTGTGCAGCCAAATTTGGAAACATTGATGCTGTCTCGTTCATATTGAAGTTGCCTGAAATGGATGACCTGATTAATGCACCTGATATAAATGGGAATACCCCATTGCATCTTGCAGCAAGGAATTTCCACAGCAGCATTGTTTACATCCTAACAAGAAATGCAAAGGTTGATATTAGGGCAGCCAACAAATCCAATGAGACTGCTCTAGCTATTGTGCAATCATCTGATGGCCATGGAATGGAACTACAAAAGGTAAATTAACACTATTAATTACTATTAAAACTTCATTAATGTCTTTTTAGCCATTTTGCCCCTGAACTATGGGGCTAAGAACATTTTGCCCCCAAACTAAAGTCAGAGACAATTTTTTCACTGAACTTCCCAAATTTAAAAAAAGTTAAGAGGGCTAATTAACTGTCTTGAATTTGAGAAGTCTGGGAGTAAGTTGTCGCAATTTGAAGTTTAGGTGCAGGGACAACAAGTCTAATAAGCCCTTAATGCTACCTTCTAATTATAGTCCTTGCATTGCAGCACTTGGTGTTGAAAGCACTAAAGAGCGCTTATGCAAAGAGAGCTATTAATATCAAAGATATCGTGATAATGCACAATTCAGTAACGTTGAACTAGAAAAAGTAGCGGAAAGAGGAAGCAAGAAAATCCAAGAGATGGCTCGGACGATTTCAGTAATGGCAACACTAATAGCCACCTTCACATTTACAGCAGCCTTTACCATTCCCGGAGGCTTTAAAAACGAAAACCCAGATGAAGGTATGGCGACATTGATAAGCAAACCAGCATTCCAAGCATTTGTCATAACCGACACCATTGCCATGACTTCCTCCATGACTGCGGCAGTAATAGTTTTCTGGTCATCTTCTCGTCGCAACAGCGATTCGTTCATTGACACGCTTCCATTTGCCATTGCCTTAACGTGGATTGCGCTGGTGGCAATGGCATTGGCGTTTGTGACTGGCTTGTTCGTTGTGTTGTCCAACAAACTCTGGCTTGGCATAGTGGTTTGTGTCATCGGCTGTGCTGCCCCTGCCATTGTTTACATATTTGCTCCTCTGTTTCTTCTTGTCTTTGATAGGTTGTCGTCGACTCGAGCTCCCCAGCATAATATTGTTGAAGACAACCCGTTTTTGTTTGTTTTCCGATTGGCAAAGATGATTTCTTAAAATCAGAGTCTCTTGAATTTGGACTTTAGAGGGAATGTTTGGAAAAACACAATTAACTTGTAATAAGCTTGTAAATTTTAATAGAAGTTGAGTGTTCCGTTGCTGACTTGCTGTCGAACAACGTTGCTTGCAGCTAAATGCTTTGAGATTGTACGTTCTTGATTAATGATTGGTCTGCAATCAAAGTTTGTAAGTTAAATCGACCATTTTGAATTCTCTATCTTTTCCCTCTAATTGAATATATATATGATCAAGGCATCAAATCGACTTCAGATTTTTTTCTTGTACACCATCCGGATGGAGTAAAAAATAATAAGAATAAGAATAAGAATATAAATTAAAACCCTATGGATTAGTGTCTTAACAAAATACGAAACATCCAACATTATTTACATGATAAACTTACTATTACAAAAGCATATATTGTTCAAGATCACCAATTACTCCACTTAGGAGAAACTCCTTGCGCCTTTCCATTGGACACCCAAGTACCATGTTCAACAGATTCACATTCATTGTAAGCTTAGAATAGATCACATGGATCAATGGGGGCTCAAATCCTAAATCCACAAGAAGTTGAAATGTTTGCGTGGTATCTATTGGAGCTTTCTTATCAAGGAGCTCACCAGAAGTCCTAATTGCATCAGCCATTTTCTCTATTGCTTCCTTGATTCCCTCAAGGACATCTTTCTCTTTATCAACAGATCTTTTTGCTTTCTTGTTACCTCTAGCAGCACCATCTGAAGGAGAAACATGGTTAGAATCAGAAGGTGACACCATGTCGAGATCATCATCTTCAAAACTTGTTGCATTTTGAATTGAAAACTGAGACATGGTAGGCTTCATTATTTCATCTCTAATTCGTTCTCTTTCTGGGCTCATGCTATATGTTATTTTCCTTTTACGTGATTGCATTCGGATGAAGTACCATCGAGCAACAAGAGAAACAACATGAGCTACCATTTTTTGAACCATATTCCACCAACCTATAACTTCACTATCCATCTATATTCGATGAATAATATTAGAACAAAACAATACATAAGCATTGATCAATCATTGAAAACATTACTTTAATAACTATTAGACAAGAAAGGATAGTTTATTTCTTACCTGAATACAATTGGAGTTTAAGTTTGTAGAACAAGTTTTGAGTTGTCAACTTCATCACCAAAATGGACCACCAATGGAGAGACAATAGAAGGAGAAGGACAAAGAGAAGAAATAAAATGTCAGCATTTAAAAGAGCAAAGGGGAGCAAAAGAGTCAATAAAGTTTAATCTTGATTATATAAAACTTATTTGTTAACATTCTAAATTACCATAATCTTACAATTGTACCATATGTAAGGTCTCATGTAGCTACGGTAGAATAATGGAGATTTTAAAATTAAATCCAACTTTCTAGTACAAGTTTGTAAGTTCATCTTAGTAACTGAATCCTAATCATTTCCCTTTCTACATTTTTTTCAATTGAAAACCACGAGGTGGTCATGAAAGCAATAGGCCCTAAATTTAGCTTGTTCCTTTTTCCTTATAATAAAAATGCTGTTCTCATTTCCCAGAATCCTAAAGCTTGTAGAGTAGCTGGACCGTGGACCCTTCAAAGGAATTGTTGAATTCAACCTTAACCATTTCCCTCCAGATACTAAAAAGGGAAAAAAGTTGTCTCAAATGGCAGATGCTCTTGGAGCATTTCACATCATTCAAAAAAATAAACCTACCCAAAATCATTTCAAATTGGTTCATTTTCTTATTCATGCTCATAACTACAGAAAAATGAAATGAAATTAAATTGAGTATATTATTAGTACTAGCAGTGATTTCAAACCAAAATTCCTCAAAGTCCAAATGAACAACATTGTGTTCAGCAAAAAAAAATTAATCCAAGAAGAACACGACAATCAATAATTGATTCATTTCCTACCATGCATGTAACAATTGGCTGATTAAAACCATAAACATTTGAAGAATGAAGGTGAAAGAAATACAAGAAAGAGTTTACATATTCTAGATTGAAACAAATCATCCGAAAAGGAAATGGTGGGTAGACAATTTTTTAACAGGCAAAGACATATAGCAGTGTATGGTCCACATATCTCATTATGGAACATTCATACTTATACTAGTGTAAATTATGACTCCCAATTTGATTACCAACTCATGTCTCAAACCTGGCAAAATATGCAATGAATAAAACGTAATGTATGTCTTGCAAAGACACTCAAAATTCATAAATTTCATTTCATACTTTATTCCTGCTGCAATAAGGCTCGAACCTAAAACATGTCATTTTGTGCTCTCTTTTCATTTCAGTGATTTATGCTTCACTAACTACTACAGAAAACTGAAACTTCAGGTAATTCTTAATGCAAAAGGAAACAAAAATGGATAACAAAAACATTTAAGATTCCAGTTCTGTCACATTGTTGAATTGGGAAAATGGTAGAAGAAAGTGATAAAAAGAAATACAGTCAAGAACAATGATTTTCTCAAATAACGAAAGAATAATGACAACCTAGGCCTTGCGGCACATGATAATACAAGGAGTAAAAATACACGAAGAACAGGACACAAGTATGTTTCTGGAAATCAGATTTCATTCTAAGAACTTAAAAGATTAGAGAAGGGACTTCAAAACAAAAGTAAAGCTTGAAGAGCTAATTAGATCTAAAATTTCAAGAAAATGAGTGTTTACCTGAAGCAAAAATGGTCGATCTTCAACAAATACCCAAATCTGGGTTTCTGCAAGTCCTGTTATGAAAATATAGGGAGAACGCGCTGAGGAAGAAGATGGCGTTGGTGGGTTTTTTTTGACTTGAGTCGGAAAAAAGATTACGCTGGCCGGGACAAGAAGATGAAATGAAAAATGAAAAAAGTTGAATCCGTTTGGGATCGGGGATTTGAACCCGACGTGAATCGAACACGCAACCTTCTGATCTGGAGTCAGACGCGCTACCATTGCGCCACGGATCCCTGGTGATGGTAGTGCTAATCTAAATCTATTTAACTAAGACCGTACGAATGTGGGACATAATAAGACTCCTTTCTACGGCTGTGAATTTGACATGCAACACAAGAATTAATCATCGCGCTGTTCAAGTTTATATGGAGTATTTTTTTGTTTGGAACCCACACTAGTATAAAGTATGATGTTAATATAAACGAAACTATGATATAAAACAAGGAACACAGTTCACAAATGTTATACATAATGAAAACCCAAATTCAATCTCACAAACATAGACTAAGTTTCAGTCTCGAAGGGGGAATAAAGTTCACTAACTACTTAACCATTGCAAAGGGGACTTATTTACTATAGTACAAAAGATCTCTCCTTTGCAGACACAACAAAAATGTAGAACAGATTAATTAAATAGCTATTCTTAAAAGAATTTAGGTTGAGCAGATGACTGTCTTATGCCATAGAGCTACTAATTAACTCTTCTCCCAAGGAGAAGTTCATTAGCAGACTTCAACCTTCTCTTCCTCAACCTATCGGATATGGCAAATGCTAGCTCCAATGACTGCGATGCATTCAATCGAGGATCACAATGTGTGTGATATCGAGAGTTCAAGTCATCAAAGGTTACAGTGTTTGACCCTCCGACACACTCTGTTACATTTTGCCCTGTCATCTCCAGATGAACTCCTCCAGGGTAGCTTCCTTCTTGTTCATGAACATCGAAGAATGCTCTCAACTCAGCCTTCATGTAGAACAGAGAAATCTCATTTAGGCTTCATCATAAGTGCACAACTAATATGGGGTCAAGAAGTATGCTAAAATGTGCAATGTTCTTACCCTGATTGCATCAAATGGACGAGTTTTGAGACCACACGGCGCCTTAATTGTGTTCCCATGCATGGGATCGCTTACCCAGGTGACAATAAGCCCAGCCTGGCGCACAGCCCTAATAAGATGTGGAAGCTTTATCCGCATGTTATCAGCTCCCATACGGGTGATTATTGTCAGTCTTCCAGGTTTGTTGTGAGGATTAAGGATCTCGCACAATTTCACAAGTTCCTTTGGGTCCATCTTATCACTCACCTACATAATGCATGCAGATAACAGCAACCGAAAATAGTTCAGAATGACAACTAAAACTATGTAAAACCTTTTTTTCCCTCCTCACTGATTAAAAGAAAAAGGGAAACTCAGTTTACCAACAGTTGATACTTAAAATTGCCATGCACTTGAACTTCACCTATGTCAAATCAACTACACCTGCTCACAGCTCAGTGCTCAACAACTTTACAATTCAAAATAATGAATAGCATCGAACTTGTTTGCTAGATTTTTGGTTTGATATTTTGACACAAAAAACTTCCCAACAAAGGTTTGAAATAAAATTATGGATTCTCCACTTGAATAAAAATTGTGGCTCTTCAATGACATTAAATTCCATGTAATATAGCAAGGTGATAAAAATGGATACGACAATTAAACCCACTAGCCCATTAAGACAATACCAGCATCCATTACCTTCTTACGTGTGGCTACAGCTATATATAAAATAATCAGACAAAGAGAAAACGATAAAAGATCTCTTGCTCAGACAGAGCCAAACGCCCAAAAAGTGACAATTACCCAAAAAAAACTCTAAAAAACTGGCCAGGACAATTTACCTTTATGCCGAGAGGATTGGATATACCCCTGAGAAATTCAACATGTGCTCCATCTAGCTGACGAGTCCTCTCACCTACCCAAAGCAAGTGAGCAGAACAATCATAGTAGAGGCCAGTCGTTGAATCCTCTCTAGTCAAAGCTTGCTCATATGGCAAATGAAGGCATTCATGGGATGTCCAAAAATCAACTGTATTCATCAGAGGGTCATCAATGGTTAATCCAGCTGCAGCCATAAATCCCAGAGCTTCATCAACTCTCTGTGCAAGCTCCATGTACCTAATTATAAGCCAAAAGTCAGATTATAAGGCAACAACAGCATGGAAATGGAAATTATTGACCCAATTGCAAAAATTGGTTAATTTACCTGTCACCTTGTTCACTATGTTGAACAAAATCCAGATTCCATTGAGAGACTCTTTGCATAGCAGCATAGCCACCAGTAGCAAATGCTCTAAGGAGATTTAATGTACCAACAGATTGAAGATAAGCTCTAATCAACCTTTGAGGATCAGGAATTCTGGATTTCTCATCAAAAGCATCACCATTTATGTTATCTCCTCGATAACTCGGTAATTTAACTCCATCCTTTTCCTCAAATGGATCTGACCTTGGCTTTGCAAATTGCCCTGCCATCCTCCCAACCTGTCAAAGAATTAAAATGCAAGTGAAAGGTCAATTTTTGAACTTCTTTCCTTAAATGGGTCAAAGATAGGGTTTTGTTGAAATACACAGACCGTAATAACAGGCATTTGAGCACCGAAAGTGAGGACAACTCCCATCTGCAGAAGGACTCTGAAAGTGTCTCGGATGTTGGTCCCGTTGAATTCTTTGAAACTCTCTGCACAGTCACCACCCTGCAAAAGAAACGCTTTCCCGACGGCAGCGTTTGCAAGCTTCTCCTCCAGTTTCCTTGCCTCACCGGCGAACACAATTGGCGGGAACGACCCAATTGTTTGAAGCACTGACTCGAGATCGTCAGCGTCCGGGTATTCAGGAAGTTGGTGGGCTCGTTTAGACTTCCAGGAATCGAGAGACCATTGGGTTTGATCGGTTGGAGGAGAAGAGGAGGAAGCGGAGACAGAGCAGACAAAGGTGAAATTGGGTTTTCTGGTAACGTTGAGGGTTGGGATTGGAGAGGAAAGAGGGAAACGAGAGGCGGTGCCGGTGAGAGAGGGTTTTGGGGCGGCAAGAGTAGCGGAGCCCGAGAGTGCAGCCGCCATGGTTTTCAGTGCTGGTGGAGGGATGGAGAAGGAAAGGATGTAAAAAGTGTGATAACGAGAGAGCTGACAGGGAATAGAAAGGGAAGATACTTTTAACGGATTTTCATACTACAATACGACAGCGTTTCCTGTTGTCAACATTCAACAACTCAACAAATTTTTTTTTTTGGCACAAACAACTCAACAATTTTATTTCTTTATTTCCACTTGCTTGAGTAGTATTTGGTAAAGAGGGATAGATTTTCCATTTAATTAAGGGGTTAATTAAATGAAATGAAATTAAATAATAATATAAAGGAAGGGGAAATGGAAAGAAATCCATATATTTTTGGTGATTAGTTTTACTCAAGATATATACTAGAAAACAAAGTACAAAGGCTTCATCTCTTTTTGAAGGACTTGGAAGAAGAGAATTCCTAATTAAAATGTTTCATATTTTGTAGAGAGAGAGCTTAATGACAAATCAATGTATTCTTACAATGAAAAAATTACAAAATTGCAGAAAAAATAAGAGAAAACTCAAACAGACAACTTACAGGCCTTAGGCCTACAACAATAATGAAATGGGACCAATTAGTTATGATACACTAATGTGATCCAAAGAAAATAAATGATGGATCACAACAAGGTTGGATACTTGGCATCGAGGAAATCTTTTAGAGTCTGGGCAGCTTTACGACCACCCATTAGTTCGGCTAGCTTCTCCACAGGAAGAAGTGTAAGTTCAGCCAAGCTCTTACACCCATCCATTATAGCCCTGTAGTTAGAATCTGTCACTCCTGGAAGCCGTCTCAAAAACTCGACTGCCGATGTATTGTAGTTTTCAGCTCTGAAATGGAGGGATACAGTCAGTAGAATTCTTATAGTAGCATAAGAAAGCCAGAAAGATGACGACACAACTTACCTAACATCGTTTTCTATGATACCTTCTTCAGAGGGTACACCAACTCTCATTGCCTTTGACTCATCAGGTTCATCCTGATTTGCTTTAAGTGAAGCAAATATTTCAGCAGTTGCATGTAAACTGCGAGACCAGATGATTCGTAACCTGGGAAAATGTAGAACGAGTAATGACAGCTTGGATATGATGTTATTTGGTGTTACATCATCACCAATGTCACTTGCAGACTGCATAAATGAATCATATTAACATCAAAGACTAATTCACAGGCTTTCTTATTAATAGATTCAACCATTGCAAGATTTAATTCAGGTTACCTGAAATGAAAAGCTTTTGTCTTGTGAAAACTCGATTAAAAGAACAGGTATTCGATAATAACGAACCATAGTCTCAACTTGGTGGTAAAGACGCCCAGATGTAAAACTCATAAAAAGATCTTGAATGCTCTTCCTCTCAACACAAATAAGTGGTGAGAGAACATAATCACCAACCTCTAAGGTAACTGGAATAATTCGCATGCCCTTCTGGTGGAGAACATTTGGAAGGGTACTCATAAACTCCCTCATGTCCACTATTACCTGCACAAAAGGTAAATCCAAGATGAAACAAACTTTCAGCAAGCAAACAAGGAAAAGTACTTAGGAGGGATAATAATACCTGCATGACTTTCTCGGCTTCCTTTCTTCCACCTGCCTTTCTAGTGATTGAGTTCTGGGAACTTGAATCTTGTAGCTCATAGGAAGAATTTGAACCAAGGCAGAATCCATCCTGAATATAACACAGTATGCATACAGAAGGCAGAGACATGAGTAACTAAAACAACAAAATTCCTTCACATGATATACTAAATACATCATTAAAGTATCCATTAATTTTAAGATATAGCATCATGGAGTTTATTAATCATTAATCCTGTAATCGATGAATGTCAGGATAGCCCACTCTGTAGGCGACAGATAACCGCACAAAGTACCTGATCAACTGGAATCATCATCATTGATTTCTGTCTGATCAATGATTCAAATGCTCCATTTTCTCTACGAATACTTGCTTCAAATTTTTGGACTTCAGTAGAAGCTTCATAGAAAAGAAAATAGACCTTCAACTTTTTTCCAGGATTCTCTGCTTTGTAGACTTCAAGTTCCCTAACAAAAGTCACATCTGGATGGTAAACAATGACTACAGAGGGCTGTAAAACATCTAGAATAGGCTGGTCTCTCTCCAAAGCATGAAAGTAAACTGGTGGTAATTGCTTAGAGTCATCTGTTTTTGTATCATCAATCCTGTCATTTTGCTTCCTAGAAATAACATTTTCAATAGTAGTGTTAACTTCATTTCTTTGGCCTTCATGGTCTGAACTAGAAATTTCAGGTCGATCATCTGTTGGTGCCTCAATATCATTAGAGGCATCTTTATTCCTAGTACGCCTTGTATTTGCAGCTCCTTTTTTACTCCTTCCTCTTGCCCTTCCCCTTCCTTTCCCATGTCCTCTGCTTTCAACTTGAGGTTCAGGATCACCTCCAGCATTATTTTCCTTTTTAACCTGGTTTCTTCTTATCTCTGATGCCGCTGCTAACAATGCTTCATTTTCCAGCTTGCATGCACTACTAGCTTCCACATTCTGGGCAGGGGTTACAGGAACAATACCATCAAGAATCCCATAACCTTTAGGAGCTTTAGGTTTTTTCTTCTTCTGAGGTGTTTGCACCCCACGGAGTTCTACTTTACTTAATAGGTACTTCTGCCATTCATCCCTCATGACCTTCAAGTGAAAATAGGCAGTGTCAACTTTAACAATGCAAACATGAAAAACTTACTAGCCAAAACAGCAGCAAAATAACACAAATAAATTTTCACTGGAAAAGTAAAACCTTTTGTGGGTTGTTAGTGATGCAATCTTCAAGTTGCATGCATGAACGCTCATCTTTGCATGCCACCAAAACAATGCCATTATTGTCCTCTTCGACATCAAGCAAAAGCTCTCCATTTGATGCTTGTTTTTGTCTTTCGACTTCTATCTCCTCAAGAATCTCCTGCAATAATATATTTACGTTGTAGAATAAAAAATGAAGAAGTGAAGAACAGAGCTACATCATAATTGTATTAACTGCAAGCACAAATATGTCGCAAATTGAAGCAACTGAAGAGCATATAAGACCATCCATAAGTCAAAACAGGAAACAGACAATGGAACTCACTCACTCACACGTAACACCTTCCACTTTGGAGACTCTTCCAAAACTTCTTCAAGAACAACTCGATTACCGGTACTTGTTGATGAAGTACCAGCACTTGCTACATGCACAAGTAAATGAAAAAGGTTTAACCCTCAAAAAGCTTATAAATAAACTTTTGTTTTGCGCATCTCATGGTGTAAAATTTCTGAATAAAAACCAAATTATGCAATGTTGTAGACAGCAGAATGAATATGCTCACCTCCTTCCTTATTGCTTTCATCCTCCTTCAGTTTTCTCTTTTTTCCAGACACGTTCTTATTAGGCTTATTAACTTTGATCGTATCATCTGACCTTGACAATCTATAAACTCGCTTCTTTGCATAGTCAAATATTTTATAACTGGACTCAGCAAATATCCACACAGACCGAAAACTCTCTGACACTCTAAGTGTATCCAAATACTTCAAATAACTCACCGCATCATACCTAAGAGGCAATAAGTATGTCAAAAACCAACCCCCAAAATTCAAAACAAAGCTGTAAGTAAAATGCATTATGAAGCCATTATTCACATTAGAATGGATATAAAGGAAAAGGGTTCCTTTCTTTAGTACCTAACAAGATAATCCAGCAACTTCCTCAAAGTCTTCAAATCCGAAACGAGCTGCTTCGTTTTCTTGCCCAAAGTGTGCCAAATGGGGTCCAATTGTCTCCTCACAATCTCATCAAATGACTTGAACAACCCATTCTCCACAGTCAGATCCTCCACATCAACCTTATTAGTCTTCCGCATTTCCTTCAAACAAGCATCCATGACTTCCACAATCGCCTTTTGAATCCCTTCCATGTATTTACTCATCGGCACCCTTATATCCACCACTTCCGGCGGGTCCCTCTCCAATTCATCCGACACATTCACTTGAAACCTCGGCCAAAGATGAAGCTTTTTAATAAACAAGCTCTTCATTATCCTCTCCGTTTTCGCAAACCCGGAAACCATGGCCTGAGGCTTGTCTGAAAACGCATAAACAGAGGCATTCTTATTGAAAGTTTTGATGATTCTTACAATGAAAGATTCGGTTGAGCTTTCAGAGAGCGAATGGGTGTTGAGGAAAATTACACCGGAGATTAACGAAGTTTGGGCCTTTTGGGTCAAGAGGTCGACAATTAGGATACGAGGCGAGAGAATGAGGATTCGATTAGAGGAGTAGAGTGAGAGGCGGTTAGAAGCAGGGAGTTCGGCGGTGATTTCGGAGAGAGGGAGGTCAGGGGAGAGGGAAAGGAGGAGGGATTTGAGGGAAGCGGAGAGCTGCGGGGAGTGGAGGAGGAGCAGAGAGCCGTTGGATTGGGAGTGGAAAGAGAGGAAACAAGAAAGGAGCTTTGTGAGGGAAAGGCCGGAGGAAAGGATTACAAGGCCGCCGTTTGGGTCTTCGAGGAGGTCGGACACTATTTGTTCGTGGAATTTTAGGACCATTCTCAGAGCTAGGGTTTGGCGGGAAGAAGAAGGGCGCGGACGACCGAAGACAGAGACAGTAACAGAGGAACAAGAGACCGAGGGGGTTGTAAACTTTGAAAAAAGAACTGTTCCAAGTCATGATCAAACGCTGTCGTTTAAGGCCAATTTGGGCACTCAAGGTCAAAGTTAACTTCTTTTTGAAACTAACGGTAACATTACTTATAGCAATAGCATAGAATTCAGTTTGTATAAAGGAAAATCCAGCTTTAAGCTTTTATTATTTCTTATTTCTTGATGCACAATTAATCGATTACACTTTACTATAGACTATAGAGTGATTTCAGTATGAAAGGAAAAGGAGGGAAAATGAGTATACGTATAGTATACAAACAACAAAACATTTATAAGTTTCATTCTGATTTCGCTTTTACACTAAGATCTCCAAGACTCTTCTTCATTCTTCGCATGACCAATGGAACAGGCTTTTGCAAGACTGACACGTTAATGTTGTTCCAAACATCTGATCTGGTTGGGAGTTGCGCGATTTTCTCTGCTATCTCCATGTCTTCTGGAAGAACAGAACCGAATACGGTGTAGGAATTTCTCCATTCTTCATGGTTTGCTAGGCTTATAAAGAACTCTGGGCCAGAGCCAATCCAGGCAACTGATCCCCTTCTTATGGTAGGGCAAGCTTCTGTTGGCATCTTTTTGAAAGGGGTTCCTTGGGCTTCAAGAACTCCTTGAATCAGTGCGAATGGTGGGCCAAAAGGAGACTGCATATTTGAGAGAGAAACTCAGAATTAGAAACTTAATTGATTTCACCAAGGATAAAAATATGTATGAACAAACTTGACTTCTTTTGATCCTGACAGAGGGACAAGATAGTACAGGTTTCAGATTGATTTCCAGCTTATGGAACAGAAATCTAATGAAAACCTAAATCAATAGCATGAGAGTGATGGATTTTGAGATGTGTATCATCATTTGAGTTGCTACAAATATTGGTAACAAGAAGACTAATGGGAGGATGGTGAAACTGAAGACTATTAATATCTCTCTAGGCATCAGCCCCACACCTCCCCCTTTGCTAAGTTAGGATTCAAAGCATAGTTCTATGAGATAGCCAATCTATCTTTAAGCTCTAATCCAGAAAGTTGCTGACTCCAGGTACAAGTTATATGATAGAGTTCAGGGGCCAAGAGAGAAAGGAAAATGAAAAATGGATAAGAAGAAAACTACACTCTTATAACAACAGAAGGCTCAAAAGAAACATGTAGATGCTCTTAAATTTCCTTACATCTTTTATGTGGTTTCCTTCGGAATCCCAAGATTCTCCCCGGCTTTCTGCACGATAAATTTGGCAACCAGCACAATGGCGCAATGTTAATAACTCAAGAATGTAGTTCACAGAATGTGGGGCACAATCTGGCAAAAGCTGCATCAAATAAAGAATAATTGGCAACTCCAATAGTTAATTTTGTTTCTTATTGCTCACACAGAAATGAGAACATTGTTTGCACAAGGTTTACTTAAGTTGGTGGCTTCAAAAAAGAATCATTTTCATTGTGCACTCAACATGTTAACCAGAAAAATTAAAGAAACAGGGAGAAAGCAAATTCTAAATGGCAGAGAAAGGGAAAACAGCAACTCTAACAAGCAGCAAAAGAAGAAAGCAACTATGAAATGTGAAGCAATATCAAACATAATATCTTTAGAATGAGCTATAGCCTTTTTAGAAATTAAAGTGCTTACTTTTATATGAATAGTACCATATTCAGTCTCCAGCCCAACAATGCCCTGAACAGAGAGGACAAGAATGAACATCAATGAAGGAAAAGTGTTCATTACATTATTGAAGGATGAAATTTCAAAAGTATAAATATCAACAAAGAGTCATGTTATCAAGAATAATCACCAGAAAAAGAGTAGTAAAGAACTATCAGATTGTGCTTCAGAATCATGAAAATTATCAAAGCATAGGTGGAATACCTCTCCTTTCCCAAAGATGAGCCCAGAAGTCCAACTAACAGCTTCCCCTGCTTCTTGACGATCAGGGGACAAAGGATCCTTCTGTTTCTTCAACCAACACTGGTAGAACAAAATGACAAATATAAGTCTACAGACACATTACTCAAAACTAACAGAAGATTGGCGTTAACTCATGCACCGAAAGTAGAAAGAAAATTAAGCCATCTTTTGTACCACCAATCAAGCCATAATAGAATTTGACTAAGCACGCAAATAAAACCTTCCAATATTTATTTACAGATGCACTTGGTAATGTGAGATTAAACTTTCAATAGTAGCAATAGCAGTATCATTCCGAGTTTCTATCTTAAGCAAATTGAAACTTTTTTTGAATTAAATGAGAAAAACATGACATAAAAGAATTTAGCATTGTCAATTCTAAATCATGCTAATAATATCACCAGGTCAAATCAAGCAACCATGAGAGCAAATATAAAGTAAAACAGTTGACTATGACTAACCTAAGCAAATTTATAAAAGGAAAAGAAAAAAACTCACCTCTCCAAATCTCGACCCACAAGCCTCCTTGTTACCACAGAAAACCCAGGTATCACACAAGCAAGGCCCATCATTGCCATTACACATGGTCTTACAAGCCTGGCAACATTCTACAGATGAATTAAACTTAAACTCAGACCCCCACTTCACAGCTGGACCCCATAGCTCCAAATTATCAATGCCTCTGCAACACTCGCCCTTCCTTTCGCCCAAATCACCACCACTCCCCGCCACTTCCAAAGATTCAAAGCTAGAACTTTGAGAATTTACGCCGGGGTTCAAGAGTGTAGAAACAACAGCATAGACAAAAACACAGGAGAACAGAGTCACCAAGATGAGCACGAAGGAGGCGAAACGGGAGGGTTCTTGGTCGTTTGGCTTACGACCCATTTTAGATTAAGGATTGAAGAGAAAACCCCAGAAAGAAATTTGGAAACTTTGGATCGTAAAATGAGATAAAGTTTTGGATTTGGGAGCGGGCGTTGCCGTTGACTGTGAAAACAGGGGAGAATCTGAGGACTGAGGAGAGTAGTCATTGGTGGATTATTATTAATTGTTAAGGAAATAAAGAAAGGGAAAGTTGGTGAGTCAACTTTCCTTCTTCTTTTTTTTTTTTTCTTTTTTGGTTTAAGGCTTCTGGGTTGGCAAATTTCGTTCCATCTTTTTCTTTATTTTTTCTTCTTTTTTTGGCTTGTCTAGTCTAGTTTATTAAGGAGAGTTAGGACGAGCCGACGAGGACAGGATCAGAGGATAGAGATCATAAATAATGACAGTGAAAGAAATAAACGACAACGTTTAGAGTCTCTAGGATTAGGAACCTTGAATTTTTCTTGTTGAAGAACGGCTAAAACAAGCCTACCAAACTTTTTTTTTTTACTAATCTTTTGGTATTTGGTGATTAATTACACAGTCTCGATTAGTTTCGAGTCGAATTATGCTGGACTTCATATTGAGGAAGTTATTCCAACATCTATTTTCAGACTTATTTAAATGGCATTTAATTTTATCTATTCAATCTAACAAGTGTTGGAATCTGCAAAACTCTCTTTCTCGTTAATTCAATTCAATAATAATCTATCTATACAAGTTGTTGGAAATGGAGATTAGTAAGAGATTTGTAAATTCGAAAATTTCACATATAAAAATCCCTAATCCTCATGTTTCGAAAAGTGAGTAAAGAGATCAAAATCATTAACTATGTTGTGAAAGTGTTTAGCTCCAAACATGTTGCTTAATGAAGATAACCAACTAATAAAGCTCCCACATAAGGTAAAATCCACATACAATTTATGTACGATGAGATTTAAATCTAAAATCTTATAATTTCAGTGAATATATACTACCATCGAGCCATAGGCTCACGTGTAAAATGTAAAGAAATATATTAAAGATAAAGTATTTTCTTAAAAAAGAAATTAAGAATGAATTAAACTTTTTGTTTATGAAGAGCACATAAAAGAGAGATAGAGATTTAAAAGCTGTTTTTGACACTCAAAACATGCCACGATCGATCAACTACCATTAGTTTATGCTATTCATGCCACTTGGTTCCTCTCTCTCCCATTTTTTTTTTTAATTGCATTTTGAACAACCAATAATTGACGACTCAATGGTTGACTAAATCAAAATCACCAGCAATTATGTCAGACTTATCAATTTATTTTCCAAGAAAGTCCATTATAGCTAGACTACAGTGAAACATGCACTCCATCTTCATAGATTTTAGTCGACAGATGAAGGTAGATTTAAAGTATGAAACCTATGACAACCATATTACTTTTGGCCTTTGGGTATAGTGGCACATTTGAAAAGAAGAAAGAGGCCAATGAAATGATGTTGTCATGTTGATGATCATGAAATGATATAGAAATTATTAAGGTTGCGTTTGGTTCGTGGAAAGTAGTGGGAAGTGTGGTAAGTTAGATAGGGAAAATAACTTTCCCATGTTTGGTTGGAGGAATCTAATTTTATGTGGGAATCTCATTCCCATCACTTTACCACTTAAATGGGAAAGTAGTGGGAGTAACATTCCCATCTAAAAGGATGGGAAAGTTAACTTTCCCAGAAAAGTATTACTCTTTTTCACTTATCTTTCTCTTATATTAATAATTTTCCCACGTTAACCAAACATGATAATCTTATTCTCACAAAAATAAAAAATTATACTTTCCCACTAAAATAACATTCCTAGGAAAGTAGTGTGAATGACATTATCACATTATACCTAAGATACCACGAACCAAACATAACCAAACATAACCTAAGAGAATTATAAGCAAAACATGTAATTTTTTCTCAAGGAACCAAAAGTCAGATAAAAAGAAAATTAGTAATAAATAAAACATAAATATTTATATAAAGCTCATGTTGATGGCATGCTTAGTTGAAGATTGTAGAAAAGCAACACAAGAGTGTCAAAGACTGAATTCAAGAGCTTTATGCATCTGCAAACAGTTTGGTGTTGCACAATTTACAAGTTTTGCTTTATTGAGTTACAACTTACAAGTGACTCTAGCTTTATGGTTTTAGTGAAGCCTTCTATTAGAGTTAGTAGGAATTACTTTTGGATAATCTGCAAAGTTTGAACTTAATAGAGCTAGGGCCGTAACATGTAATTTTCTCTTTGGATTAGCTCTTTGTAATTTTGTAAGCAGTCTATTGTTTTCGTGGATAATAAAATAAACTAATTATCCAAAAAAATTCATATAATTATATAATTGGATTGTTAATTAAAATGGGAATAATATACCAATATATCGCTAGCTAGTAATATTTTTTTTTTTGGAGAAAGCTAGCTAGTAATATTGGCATTATGGTGAATTTGTTATTTCTACTATGAAATGAATGAAGTATGGAAAAAAATTTGGTGAAAGCGTTTCCCATGTTGGAGACAAGCATGTCGACTTCAATTTTAAAGGTGCTTTATTAAGTTAAGTATAAAACCGAAAAGAAAAAGTTGATTCTTAATTATCTTTTCCCCTTGACTTGAGTCTTCGTGAATCGTGATGATGACACCTTAGATATATGGGATTAAGAAGTACTAATGATAATGAACAAGTCATGAATCATGATTAATTAATTTTCTCCTAGTAATGGTTTAAGCATGACGTACGCATTGCTTCCTCAAGTTCCCTCAAGCTCAACTTCTTTTTTTTTGTTTCCTCGAACCCTCAAGCTCAACTGAAGAAACTCCTTGGCTAAATCTGAATTTTAAATGATAATTACTCAAAGATCTTGCATTTTCAAATTAAATTTTAAATGGCCTGACTTCTTGGTAGAGGTGTTCATGGCCGGGCCGAGACGGGTTCGGGCCGGGCCATACATATGTATGTAGTTATTTTACTTGTCCAAGTCCGATCCGATCCGGCTAAACGGGCCTCCATGTACATCCAAGTCGGTCCAATTAAAAGAAAGTTTGTTCAAAATATGTTCAAACTAGACCTGTTCATGGGCCGGGCCGGGCCGGGTTCGAGCCGGGCCTAGCCTTGAGATTAAGGCCATTAGTGTTGTCCAAGCCCGGCCCATTTATAAAACGGGCCTCAAACTTTTGTCCAAACTCGGCCAATTTATCAAATATTTAGACCAAGGCCCGTCCAAAAGCCCGTTTAATATTTTTTTAATAATTATTTTAAGAATTAAATTATATTAATTAATTATATAAATATAATTGTAAATATAAAATATGATATATATTACCTATAACATACTATTCTCATTGATAATAAGATTTTTCTATATATATTATTCATCTTTTTTCTTATTTAACATACGGTGTACGTATAAAGTATATTTAATATATATTATATATCAACAAATAAAAAATAAAAACAAATATATTTTCTTAATCGGGCCGGGCTTGGGCTTTTTCTCTCATACCCAAGCCCGGCCCATTTAATAAACGGGCTTGATATTTTTGTCCAAGCCCATCCAACAGGCTTAAAATTCTTGTCCAAGCCCTTTAAAATATCGGGCGGGCTTACGGGCTTGGACGGGTAGTCCGGCCCTTGAACAGCTCTAGTTCAAACCCACCCATTTAATAATTAAATATATAATATATTTTTATTTTTAGTTATTTAAAATATATTTATTATTTATTTATTCATATGCATTAATAAAAAAACGAAAACCTTAATTACCTAAAATCTTATTTTTACGAAAATAATTAATTAACACATCTAATTAATTATTTTAATTAGTTAATCTAACTATAAATATAAATTCACTCAAAAAAAACTATAAATATAAAAAATCATCAAAATAATTAGCTAAACGGGCCGGGCCGGACTTTTATGACTATGACCAAGCCTTGCCCATTTTTTAAACAGAAAAAATTTGTCCAAATCCATTTAATGGGTTTCAATTTTTTATCCAAACCCTCACAAATATCGGACGGATAACCCAACCCTTGAACAAGTCTACTTCGACCAAAAACTTATAAGTAGGTTTAAGTATTGTTTTGTTTCCCGCCAACCCCCACTCTTGGACGAAGAAAAAAATCTTATATATATATGCTCGCAAATTATTATTATCTTAATAATTTGGTGAAAATAAATTAAATAATAGTAGTATAGTAGTATATATTGGACAATTTGCAATTTGCATTGACTTGGTCTTCGCTCTTCAACATTTATCATTTTGGAAGGATATGGAGCAAGCAGTCAAGCTTAATAATCTTAATTTGGTTTCTTATGACTTGTGAATCATTAATAAAACATTTTCCCATTTTTTTAATATGCTAAATAAACTCTTAATTCTAGAATAGATGCCCCGCGGTTAATATATTGTTTAATTTCTGTCAAAAGTATTAATACTATAATTTGCTTTTTTTTTCCCACGTACGTACGTATGACGTAATTAAAAAAGGATTAACATTCCTTCTTAATTTGTTTTTATTCACACTATTAATCTATTATATCATATATATTTATTTTGCGTTTCTCATCATACCAACAATTTTGCATTTTGGTTATAAATCTATAGTTGGTTTAAGCTTTAAAGTGAGAATTAATAACCAGCGGGCAGCTAGCTTGTGAGAGATATGAGAGAAAAAAAAATTTCCATATACAATACTTTCTGTTCTTATTTATGAGTCACAATTTAGCTAAACATAATCTATCTTTCATTATTGTTTATTGAAAAATTATTTAAAATTAAATTTTTAAAAACTATGTATTAAAAAGTTTATAAATTAAAGTTTACAAATATTGTTTTAAAAAAAATATTTTGATTAATTTATATTATTTTTTAGAAAATCATTCAAAATTAAAATATCTTTGATTATAAATTGTTACTTATAATAAAGAACGGGAGGGATTCACGTTCAATTTTTTTATTATCCAAAATTAATTAATTGCACTGAAAGAAATAATTCAGTATTAATTTAAGCGAGTTATGCGAGTTATGCTAGGTGTTCCGCCTAGTGCCACACTCCAAATTTACTTCCTGACGTGTCAATCACATGTCCGGTCACATGTTATTATTTTGTTGATCTCAATACACACTTTACAAATCTTAATTAATTTTTCTAACCCTTAAAATAAAATTTTAATTTTAATTTGAACTAAACTTAGTGAATTAAGTATATATTTTATTTCTAAAACCCTATAACAATAAATTATTAATTATGGAATTTACTCTTAAAATAAAAATAAAATTTTAATTTGAGACTAAACTTAGTGGAATTAGGGCTAAACTTACTAAAAAGAATTAAAAAAAGAGAGAGAGAAGACATGTGGTCTGACATGACATGTGATGGACAGGGATGAAGCATTGTATGGAACAAAATGAAGGGGCAAATAGAATTATTCAATTTAAGCTACTAATAATTAAAAACTCATTTATATATGTCTCCAATATTACGAAAAAAGAAGTATCAAAAGTACACATCACTAAGAGATCAGATCAATATTATCATGATCTTCACTCCATCCGTAATTTTCCATATAACCTATATATTCTTACATATTTCTAGCCAATATGCAAGCAGTTGATTTATTTAATTAAATTGCATCAAAATCCATTTATAAATGTATAATAATCAGAGCTGACTCCTCGAGGCATACGCATAACTGTAGAAAGATCAGGATTTCCCAGCAGGACGGGACCAATTTCATGGAGTTGTGATACCTGCCAAAGGTAAAAAAAAATGAGAAAATATTAATATGAATCACTCAAGTCAAGAACCAAAATCTCAAGAACATCAACGATATATTATATATACGTACACGTATATCTGTACGTATGTATAGAGGGAGAGAGAGCTTACTTCCACACTTGTAGTGGCGAGGGACCTTACGACCGCAGCCCTCAATGAGGCGGATGGCACGGTTGAGATCGATGAGAGCGGCGAGCTGCGGCGTGATAACTGGGCAGACGCATTCAAGATGGGTAACCCTCACTCGCTGGCAGCATTCAGGGCTTGGAAGCTTCCCATAAATCACAGGCTTGCAAGCATTCTCCGCAAGGGTCCTTTCCTGCTTGCACTGGGCGGCGCTCAGCCCTGCAACTGCCGTCTTAACCTCCCCCATCCCCGCAACCGCCACCACTACTATAACCATCAAAGCCAATGATTTTCCTTCCATTTTTTTTTCTAATTTCTCTCCTTTTTTTCTTTTTTTTTTTTAGTGCGCCCTAATTCCACTACTCTTATTGTGGGATTACCACTAACGCGCATGGCTCATATATATAGTGGATGGGCGGCTTAGAGGGCCCTCTTGCGTCCCATATTTTCCTTGTCATTTTCGTCCCTATTTCTTAGCCTCGTACAATTATTTTTCGCTTTCTTTGACTTATTGGGCATATTGTAGACTTTTTCCTTTTCTTTTTTTTTTGGTTAAATAGACTTTTTCCTTTTCACATTGCTGGTTGGGGGAATTTTTAGAAAACTTTCTTACTAATTTTTGTTCAAAATAACCCTTTAGCTACTCATAATGATAATGTTTTCTTTAATTAAACCATCATAAAATGCTGGTTTAATGTCTTTGGATTAATTAAACCATCCTTATTCCTTCGTATAATGTCCTTTTTTTGTTTTTTTTTTATTTTTTACTACTGTAAATAATAGGTAGTAATTATAAAAAATGTTTTCACCAAATTTTTTTTTTTATATTATCAAACTCTTAAACAGAAATTTATTGGATGCATGGATGAAGACAAGCTGCAGTCATCAGTAGCTAGAATGCTATAGGCAAAAGCTAGATAGCCTTCATTAACGACTTCTTGAAGGCATGGTAGTGATAGTAATCAAATTTGCAAAAAGCTATAGAAATTTCAAGGAAAGAAAGCTAGCTAGATTGCCTAATTTAATTTGCAAATTAATATTCTAATACCAAGTTGCATGTAACCAAACAAATTAACCGGGGAAAAATTGTAATTATAAGGAAATTAAGAACATTCCGTCAGCCCTCCTCCTCCTACTTGGTAGTTTCTTGATGGAATTTTTATATTTTTGCAATTACGTCCCGTGTGGGCTGGGCTGTGGCCTCGTGGGTGGGTGGAATATTTTTTTTGGGGTGATTTTTTTTTTTTTTGTTTCTCTAGGCCTGGTTTGAGTTATTTGACTACACACTACGAGTACGATGAATAAACTGGATTCCCACCAAACTCCACAATGAAATGGATCGAAAAAGTCTGTATCGTAATCTATTGATCCGAATCCGATCCAAACCCTTCTTTAGGGTTAGAGCAGCAAAACTATGAATGAGATTATGAGATAGGTGTTTTGACTCATCCCCATTTCAATATTTCATAACTACATCTAAAAGCTAATAGTACAAAAGTTTGGTAATAGTAATTAGAAACAAGAGCTCCTTCATGATCCTTAAATATATTTTTAATTCGTTGTTGTATTAATGCTAATTACGTTTAAGAGAGTTGTGTGCCTTTTAATTTAGGCCACAAGGCACTTTCACCTTGTAGAGTCATGGACCATATAGGTCACGAATTAAGAAGTGCAATTTGGGGCTGCTGGGTTTGGTAGATAATATTAATATGTCTCTTGTGGTGGACCATCTTTCCTGAAAATGGAATACTTACTTTAGGGCAGTTTGGTATACTTAGTTTAATTAATTAACTCTTGATAAATTAGGGCATTTTAAGGGACTTCAGGAAATAATTAATGGCATCCGTGAAGATTCATCAAATTTGCAGATCAATATACATCCTGTTTATGATATGAATCAACTGTAAAACTGTTATTGTTCATGATTTGTAATCAGTTTTGCAAGATTTTCAACAAAGTCATGTACTAGGAAATCTACAACATGGGACACCAATTTGAGACCAATATGATACAACAACAAAAGTTCATTGTTGCCTGCAGGGCAAGACACTAGTTTTTCATAAGTCTGCTGTACAGCATTTTTATACTATGATAAAAGCATATTAGCACTGTTATCTGACAATATTACATTGCTTGTAACTAAAAAACACAAATCTGTTTGAAGCAATTCTTCAAAGGCTCTGCGCTCATGCAGGGGCATCAAATTCACCACTGACATCGATTTCCGATTCTAAATCTGCCTCTGCATCTGCATCATCAGGCTCTGATGAGCCAGCAACAGCTTGTTCACCAACTTTGGCTCCTGCTGCCGGTGTCTTTGCCTCTTGTATGATTCGCATTATTTCCTCCACACTTTGAGATGGTTGGTCACGGTTTGATTCCGCAAAGTTTGTTTTCTCAATTTCAACCAGTTCTTTTGGCAGATTTTTCAGAAACCAAGGATGCTGCTTAATCTCTGGGATGGTAATCCTCTTTAAGCAAAGATTAAAAGTATCAGTATACACAAATTTTTATTTCATCAATGCAACTACACTGAAATAAGCCTAAAGACTAAAGTTGTGTGAAATGTTTTTCATTTTGAAGTCATTTATAGAAGCAACTGAGGAAGTCGGTACCTTGGCAGGATTTGAAACAAAGATACGAGAAAGAAGCTGTCTGCAATCTGCAGACACTCGTACATAGTCAGGTATAGAGTACTGGACACTCATTATTCTCTGTTACAGCAAAAATACTGATTCAATTTCAAAGTTAAAAATGAAAAACAAAAAGAACAAAGATGAAAATGATAACCTCATATCATGATATAACTGAAGAGCAGAGTTCAGAACTTACACCAATGGTCTTTCGGAAATTTCTAGGATCTTCAGGATCCTCAAAGGGGTATGCTCCTACCAACATCACGTATAATGTTACACCACAGGACCAAACATCTGCAACCTACAACCAATCATACAATAACAGGAGAACACACTTAATTACAACTTACAGATTGGAGGAACTAATTCTTTTCACATTTGATTTGATTAGCAAACGGAAAAACTCAAACCTTTCCATCATATTCCTTTCGCGATAGGACTTCCGGGGCAATGTAAGCTGGTGTTCCAACAGTTGATTTCGGTTGTGAGTGCAACACAGCAGACTGCATCAGGAAATTAAAGAATTAATCATTGAGAACTTCTAAGATGCACATCAAAGATGTAAAACATATATGGCTTAACCTTGGAGTAACCGAAGTCACATATTTTAAGACGCGGTGTTGGACTTCCATCCAGGAGTGTGTTTTCCAGTTTCAGATCTCTATGGCAAATTTCCTGCAGCAAAAGTAATGAATGTGGTATTAAAATTCAACTCAAATCTGACATTAACCCTATTCATATATACCATACCATGGAATGACAGTAGCTGACTCCTGAGATTAGCTGCTGGAAGAAAAATCTTGCCTGCGCACAACCAAAATATTCTAACTTAAGTAAACATTATATCAGATTACGTTGTGAAAAATTTCAAATTAAATAATAATAGAAACTCACTTCATCTTCACTAAATCGACCCGCGCTGCATATCCTTTCAAAGAGTTCACCACCAGCAGCATACTCCATGACAATAGCTAAATGTGTGGGAGTCAACAGAACCTGCAGAGGAATGTTATCTCTTTACATAAGCTGCACTTTAGCTAATTGTTGAGAGCCTTAACCAATTTGTCACTTTACCAACACTCTGCTATAATTGTCGGCTTATTTGTTTTGAAATCTTAAATAGTTCAGATCGTAGGGAACATTTTAAAACACTGTCATAATAATGGTCCACAAGTATTGGCTGCAAAATGCCCTGCCATAATACTTAGGTCAGAGTACTTCAGATACTCAAAACAGAACACTCTTTTCATTTTGCTACTTAATGAAATGGCAAACAAAGTCAAGAGAGTTTGACAATTGACATGGTCTTCTTACTGCCTCAATATGATGTCATTTAATGGTCAAACCTGAATTCAAACCCCAATTGCTAATATTTTACTTAATAAAAATCTCACCTCTTTGAACCTGATTATGTTTGGGTGCCTCAAAGATCGGTGGTTAATAATTTCCCTCTGAACATTTTCATCAATCTGAAACCAAAAACCGAAACCAAATGCACATAAAATAATAATGTGGAAGTGATACTGTAAATTCAAATGAAATCAATACATTCCATATTCATCACAACTATAAATAGCAGAGGCAAGCTACCCTAGGCTTTGGAAAGTCAAAATTTTTGTCTCATAAGCTGCAAGAACAGATGTTTCAGTTTGATCTTAACTCAGAACAAGTCATAGAGAAGTACTACCTTCAATCATCTTACTGATAAAACATTGTTATCCACTATAAACAAAAAAGGTAAATGTAGGTGGCTTGGCAATTTTCAACAAAATAAACTTTCTTCTTAAGAAAACAAAACGTGTTCATTTGCTAGATAGGTAATTAGGTATTCAAGTCTGAAGAAATATCCCCAAAAAATGGAAAACAAAACTTGTCTTCACCTAATTTTTCCTTTCTTGGTACCAATCACCAAACTACATCTCTCAAACTGATGAAACTGAAGAAATTTTCCTTTTAGACAAGAATTACTAATAGAAGTAATTACACATTGTAATACAAGCAAATAGGTGGCCTGCAATGTGAAGAGCATAACAGCTAGCCCGAATTTTGCCCAAATTAAAACCTCGAGAAAACAACCATGATTTTCACCTGATTATAACAGATACTACATTCTGGTCCTATAAGTGCTGTAAATTTAGATTAAATTTGCATATGATCAGCAAGAACAATAACATAACACTTCAAATGTTAATAAAAAAAAAATTAAGGCCGGCCGTGAAACCGACCTGTATCAGCAAATTGCAGATAATCTAAAAGAAGATATATATTGATCATTAGAAATTTAGAATAGAATTGGGAACAAGTTACCTTCTTTCCTCTTTCAATGTATTTGACAGCAACAAGCTCCTTTGTCTTCTTATCTTTTACCAACCTTGCAACTCCAAAATTCCCAGAGCCAAGGTCCTTCAATGGCTCATACCTCTCCTCCATCATCAAACCACTCAAAGATTAAAACCCTCGAAAGATTAAAGGAAAATATGTATGTAAACTTCCCCAAGAACAAGACCCTTTTAGATGAAAAGGCTTCAATTTCAATTTTCAAAGAGAGTCTATGAAGAGTTTGAAAAATAAGAAGACCAAGACCTAGAGAATAGGAAAGTATTTCCAATCTCCAAAAACCAAAACAAAACAAAACGTTTTTTTAGAGAATTTAGACTGCTTGAAAGCAAAAAAGGACCCCCTAACCAACCCCCTCTCCTTAACCAGCTGGCTGTTTATATAAGTTTCAAGTCAAGACCTCAAGCCCTTTATTATACACTTGTTCATCAATCAGAACAAAAGGATAATTAAACGATAAATAAGATAACATAAAGAAATTGATTAAAAAAATAAATTTAATTAAAAAAGAAAAAAAAAACTGAAAATTTGAATGACAATGGAAGAAATGGGCAGAATTGGGAGCAAACAGAATCTAAGAAAGCTTTAAAAGACACGTGTTGGATTGAGGGGTCACTTGCACTTTCTAAATATTAAAAGTGTCGGATAATAGTGACAAGACAAAGACATTGACAACAGAAAAACACTGTGTCTTATGTAATCTGACACGCGGCGTATGTAAAGTCCGGAACTACAAAGCGATGCTATTGGCTAAAATGCGCCTTGTGGGTCCCATTAAGTAAGTTTCAGTAACTCTGTAACGTAGATGAGGTACTTACTTCGATTCATTGGACTTCAACTATAAAAAGTCATAATCTAGTGTAAATAAATAAAATAAATTTAGTAAGAAAAGAACAGGAATATTTATCCAATCATGCGCTGCTTCCGAATTTCCGAAACTGCCCGCGATTGACGTTAAAGGAGATGTCGATTGACGCGCCTTTGAAGATTGGCAGTAGCACGCGAAATTAGTTTTCCTTTTACCAAGTTTTCCAAATTGGAAAAAAAAAATCTTAATCGTGAAAATTAAATCTGATAAATCTTCACGTAACTTTTTTTAAAGAAAAGATTGTAATTTTCATTTATGAAAATGAAATTACAAAGATAATACTCATAATTACAATAAATTGAGAAGAATGCTCCTGTCTTAGATCTAGATTTAGGTTTTGATCCGTGATCAGATGAGTCGTCTTGATGATTATATGGAGTCTCGAACCTTCTTCATAGATCTTTCGCATGTCCACCACTCCATCGCTTTTTCTTCTCGGTAAATTCAAGAAAAAGTTTTCAACAACGATAAAAAAAGTGGCTGATTCGAGAATCATGAGCACCCACTCTTTAATAAAAAAAAAAAACCCATTCCGACAAGACAAACTGTTTTCAATCTATTGCAAATTAAATCTGATAAATCTTCACGTAATTTTAATCATGTGTTCATATGAGAAAAACCGATGTTAAAAAACGGATTGGACTGACCCGTCTGACCTTTTGTACTTGAACTGAAGGGCTGAATCAGTCTAATTAGAATTAAATATTTAATGTGGGATCAAACATTATGCATCTACTCAATTTAGGGTTAAAAGGTTTCAATTTGGCAATCAAGGGCCAAATGTTTTCGAGTTAGCTCAATTATAGGTCTTTTCATACGGGGAAATTATTTTAGGTGATTTTTTTTTATATGAAAACAGTTTTAAGAGAGATAAAATGTTGTTTGATATAGAAAGATGAGTAAAAAGTTTATAATTATTTTAGGATTCATTCTAATTCTCCAAATCTGCCAAATTAGAGAAATAAAAATATTATCAACCTATGATGCGTTAAATTGTTAAACAAATGTTTTTGAGTATGTAAAATCCTCACAAACATAGGGAAAAACACTTGTTTTTTAGTATGTCACAAAATATCTTAATTTCGACCAAGGAAGATATTGGTTTGATCACGCGCCGTGTTTTGCAAATGTGGACAGCAAGTTTATCTGGTAGAAAGATGGGAACATGGTACTGGCTAGCCCAAGAATTTAGGGCCCCACATTTGCTGGTCGGTTTGTAGCTTTCGAGAATCTTCTTCAAATTCTTTCCGTAGATTAAAATCCAACGGTTATGATCTAAGACATGTGAGAGCGGGGTTGAGTTTGACTTCCGTGCGCAAGGACTCAACTCTAATCCTTACTTTGACCACGCTAAACTTAATTAGCTTGCTGATGATAAAGCCTTAATTTTTTCCTTAAGAAATGGATCATAAAAGGGAAATGCCTTATTTGGGCAATTGGGCTTCCTTCTTTGGACCACCGAAAGTAGAGATAGAACCGTTTTTTTTTATTTTTGGCCGAAAGAGATAGAAGTATAGAACCGTTTAGTTTTTTGTGTTTAGGGAAGATGACGTTTCCCAAAAAGAACAATTTAATTAGAATTCTAAACTCGAGCATTTTCCTTATTTAAATTTTTTTTAAAACATTAATTTAAAATTTGTGTATTTTTTTGAAGTAAAAAAAATACACAAATTTTAAAAAGATTACTTGTATTTGTAATAATTAATTAACAATAATGATAGAGCTATAGTACCACAGATTCGATACACCTACCTTATCTATAAACATGCGTTTTTCTAAAGGGTCAAGATCGGGTGAGTCCAAACTTTTTCTTGACTCTTTCTTTGGCCTCTAATTATTGACTCCTTTGATAGTGTGAT